>PVJI01013371.1:0-48006 GCA_004026765.1 Micronycteris hirsuta
CCCTCTCTCCCCCTACCACTCCCCTGTTGATATCCCTCCATGCCTTATATAAATCCCTTTAACATTTCATATAATAAAGGGTGGGTGATGATGAACTCCTTGAACTTGACCCTGTCTGAGAAGCACTTTATCTGCCCTTCCATTCTAAATGAAAGTTTTGCTGGATAGAGTAATCTTGGATGTACGTTCTTGCCTTTCATGATTTGGTATACTTCTCTCCAGCCCCTTCTTGCCTGTAAGGTCTCTTTTGCGAAATCAGCTTACAGTCTTATGGGAATTCCTTTGTAGGTAACTGTCTCCTTTTCTCTTGCTGCTCCTAAGATTCTCTCCTTATTTTTAATCTTAGGTAATGTAATTATGATGTGCCTTGGTGTGTTCCTCTTTGGGTCCAACTTCTTTGGGACTCTCTGAGCTCCCTGGGCTTCCTGGAAGTCTATTTCCTTTGCCAGCTTGGGGAAGTTCTCCTTCATTATTTGTTCAAATAAGTGTTCCATCCCTTGGTCTTCCTCTTTTCCTTTTGGCATCCCTATGACCCGAATGTTGGGACGTTACAGATGTCCTGGAGGTTCCTAAGCCTCTCCTCATTTTTTAAAATTCTTGTTTCTTCCTTCTGGTTCACACTGTTGATTTGAGTCCCAGTTTCCTACTCTCCCCTATTGGTTCCCTGCACATTTCCCCTCATTTTCTTTAGCATATCCTTCATCTGTTCATCTAATTGGGACCAACTTTTTTCCAATTTTGTGAGCATCCTGATTACCAGTGTTTTGAACTGTGCATCTGATAGGTTGTCTATCTCTTTGTCACTTAGTTGTATTTTTTCTGGAGCTTTATTCTGTTCTTTCATTTGGGCCATTTTTTTTTCCATTCGGCGTGCCTGTTACTTTAAGGGGCAGAGCCTTAGGTGTTCACTAGGGCGGGGCAACCTGTGTGTCGTTGCATTTTGACAATTGTCTGAGGGGGCGTGGCCTGGGAGGGAACAATGGCACTTGCTCTGCTCTTCCTGGCTCCCAGTCACTTTCTCCCAGTGAGCTCTCCAGTGTGGCTGGGAGTTGCTCCTGCTGCCACCTCAACCCCCACAGGTGTTTTCTGCTCTGCTACCCAGCTCCTTCTCCTGTTTATCTGCACATGCGAATGAGGGACCGCCCAGTCCACCAGTCTCGGCCCTGGTGTTTCTCGCGGGCTTCTCCAGGTGCACCGGCTGCTTTTTGGTCAGGTGCGCCTGCCGTGAGTCTCTCCAGGCAAATGGCCATCTCTCCATGTGCACTCTCCGCTCGGCTTCTCCCTGCTTACCAGTCTGGATGAACATGTCCTCTCTAACTTCTTGGCTGTTGGGCTTCTACTCGGTTCGATTCTTTGTCCGTTCTCGTCGTTTATTTTGCTTTTTAAATTGTTGTTTTTTCTCTTTTAGTTGCGTGAGGAGACACAGTGTGTCCACCTATGCCTCCTTCTTGGCCAGAAGTCTGCCCTATTTTTTCAAATGGAACTGAAATCATGCTTGGTATTGTAGCCACTACTGGGGCTCAGTTTATTCAGAGGAAATGCTGTAGGAGATAGAAGAAATCCCTTTCTTTTGTTTATTGAATTCTGGACTTACCCTAACTTTATAGGACCTGATGAGAGCTTAAGGGCAATACATTTTCCTTGGATCATCTCTTTGTAGTGTTAAATTCTTTTCCCAGATTTATTGAGATGTAATTGACATATAATATTGTGTAAGTTTAAGGTGTAAAACATAATGACTTGATACACATATATATTGTGAAAAGGTTACCACAACATTAGTTAAAACGTTTATCACCTAACATAATTACCTTTTTTTTTGGTGGTGAGAACATTTAAGATATATTTAATCAACTTTGAAATATTTAATACATATTATTAACTTTAGTCACCATATTGTACATTAGATTCCAGTCTTGTAAGTGGAATTTTGTACCCTTTGACCCAAATCTCCCTATTTCCCCCAACCCCAGTGTCTGACAACCACTATTCTCTATTTTTTTTGAGTTTGGCTTTATTTAGATTCCACAAACAGGGGTGGGGAAAAGTAGGTTTGCAGCTGTGAGAACTGAAATACTTTTGTATTATTATTTATTAATAATTGTATTATTTTCCATAACTGTAAACCTATTTTGCCCACCCCTGTATAAGTGAAATCATGGAGTATTTATCTCTCTATCTCACTTATTTCACTTAGCATAATGCCCACAAGGTCTGTCTATGTTGTCACAAATGGCAGGATTTACTTTTTTTTTTTTAAGATTTTATTTATTTATTTTTAAGGAGAGGGGAAAGGAGGAAGAAAGAGGGAGAGAAACATCAATGTGTGAGAGAGGTTGCCTATCACATGCCCCCAACTGGGGACTTGTCCTGCAACCCAGGCATGTGCCCTGATGGGGAATTGAACCAGCAACCTTTTGTTTCACAGGTCGTTGCTCAATCCACTGAACCACACCAGCCAGGGCAGGATTTCCTTCTTTTTATGGCTGAATAATATTTCACATTTTCTAATCCATTCATCCATCAGTGGGCACTTAGGTTGTATACAAATCTTGGCCATTATGAATAATGCTACAATGAACATGGGGTGCCGACTTCTCTTTGAAAGAGTTATTTAATTTTCTTTGGCTACATACCCAGAAGAGGGGTTGCTGGATCACATGATAGTTCTATTTTTAGGTTTTTGAGGAATCTTCACACTCTTTACTGTGGTGACTGTACCAATTTATATTCCCACCAACAGTGCACATTTTTCCATTTTCTTCATATCTTTGCCAATACTTGATAAATCCTTTTTGATACTAGTCATTTTGACAGGTGTGAGGTATATCATTGTGGTTTTGATTTGCCAGGTATATCATTGTGGTTTTGATTTGCACTTCCCTGATGATTTGTAATGCTGAACATTTTTTATGTACCAATTGGCCATTTGTATGTCTTTGGAAAAATGTCTATTCAGGTCCTCTGCCCATTTTTTAATTGGGTATTTTTTTGCTATTGAGTTGTTTGAGTTCTTTGTATATTTTGCATATTAACCCTGCTTAGATATATACAATTTGCAGATGTTTCTCTCATTCTTTATGTTGTATTTTATTTTATTGACCATTAATTGAATTAAATTAATTAATAGATTAATTTTTTTATCCTCACCCTAGGACATATATTTTTCATTGATTTTAGAGATAGAGGAAGGGGGAGAGGAAGGGAGAGAGAGAGACATCCATAGGTGGCCTCCCGTACACACTTGGACTGGGGATCAGTGCCTGGACCAGGGATTGTGCATGTCTGAACTGGGGGTTCATGCACTCTCACCCATACCAAGGATCGAACCCACAGCCTAGGTATGTGCCCTGACCAGAATTGAACCCACAGACTTTTGGTTATAGAGTGATGCTCAACCAACTGAGCCATACTGGCCAGGGCCAATAATTTATTTTACTCTGCAGAAGCTTTTTAGTTTGGTATAGTCACACTTGTTTATTTTTGCTTTTGTTGCTTACAATGTTGCTTGAATATATTGCCAAGACCAGTGTCTAGGAGCTATTTCCCCTATGCTTCCTTCTAGGAATTTTACAATTTTAGGTCTCACATTAAAGTCTTTAATCCATTTCAAGTTAATTTTTGTGTGGTGTAAGATGAGGGTTCAATTTCATTTGTTTCATTTCATCCAGTTTTCCCAACACCATTTATTGAAGACACTATTCTTAGCTACCTTGTCAAATATTAGTTGACCACATATGTGCAGGTTTATTTCTGATCTCTCTATTTTGTTCCATTGGTCTGTGTGTCTGTTTTTATGCCAGTACCATACTGTTTTGATTACTATAGCTTTGTAATAAAGTTTGAAATCAAAAAGTGTGATGCCTCTGGCTTTGATGATCTTGCTTAAGATTGCTTTGGCTATTTTGTATTCTTATGGTTCATACAAATTTTAGAATTGTTCTTTCTATTTCTGTGGAAATTGTCATTGGAATTTTGATAGAGATTACATTGAAGCTATAGATGGCTTTGGGAGGTGTGGACATTTTAACAATATTAATTCTAGTTCATGAACATGGGATATCTTTTCACTTATTTGTATCTTCAATTTCTTTCATCAGTGTCTTGGTCTTTCACCTCCTTGGCTAAATTTATTTCTAGTGTTTTATTGTTTTTGATGCTATTGTAAACAGGATGAGTGAGGATCCTAGAGGGCAGGGAGGAGCTCCTATCTTGTGGCCTGCTTGGGACTCAGGTAGATCTTAAATTGCCATGCATCTGCCTGTGTACAGCTGCATTGATTTGACAGCACAGTGAGGGAAGTGGAATGAAGGTTTTCAGGTGTGGCTGCCTGAGCCACCATGGTTCTAGTGTGTGGCATAGCAAAAGGTGAGGGCCACAGTGGGGGTAGATCTCTGCTCTTCACTGAATCCCACAGCCCAGGATGCCTGAGTTGGCCCTAACCACAGTCACAGGTATACTTCAGAGGTGTTGAGGTGAGGCCAGTTGGCCTGGAAGCACTCACAGAGCAGCCTAATCACAAGAAAAGGTCCCGAGTACACCAGCCATGGAAAGAACTTTGGAGGCCAGAAAAATTCCCAGGAACCGGGCTGCAAGAGACATTGTATTAGAGAACAACAGACTCTGGCAAATGCACATACAAGGACCAGAGTGAGCACTGGGCCCCTTCACTGCCATCAAGTCATGTACATGCCACACCTTTCTCCCCAGATGCCAGCAATCTGTCTTAGGGGGAGAAGGGAGGGCAAGGAGAATACCAGCTAAATGATGGAAACTATTCTAAATGGATTGTTTAATTTAAGCCAGTTTGGACATTTAATTTTTAAAAAGTGATTTTCCCATGTCAACTAGCATGTGGAGACTTGTGATGGAAAGTTAGTTATAGGCAAAAATAAGAGAATAGGTTCCCTGCACATTTGAGTGTCAAATTTAACGTGAGTTAAGTTTGTGACCCTGATGTTAGTGGATGCTATACTCCTCAAACCCAGCTCTTTTCCTTATTTAAGACAGTATGTGGAAACTAGGTGTAGCATATCTTGGGTGACAGAGAGAAAACTCTGATTTCTGTGGAAAATTTAGGTGAGCCACTCTGAGTAAGTATTTCGTATGGATTTTCTATAGGCATGTATAATCTGGTTGATGATGATAGGCAGTTTATTAAAGCACCTTAAACCTACGACTGTTTCCTGAATTCCAGGTAAGGGAAGACTTCAGACTACAGGATCTTTCCACCTGGATATTCTATGTCCTATAAGCATCTCAGATTGAGCAGGATAGAATTGAACTTGCCATTTTTCTTCCCAGACTTGCTTCTTCTTCTGTAGGAGCTTAGCAGATGCCCTCACCATCCAAATGGCTTAGTCAGAAACTTGGATGTCGTTCTAGATATTCCATTCCTTTTTCACAGAAATCTAATTGGTTAAGTCAGTCAGTCCTGCAAATGGCTTAAGAGACTTGTCACTTTTTGGCACCTGCTTGCTCTTCTAGCTTCTTTATATACCACCTAAACACCAACTAGAGGTGATTTTTCTGCTGTGCCATGCTCACTCATGCTTTGGTGCCTTTGCACATGTTTTCTCTCTGCCTTCAGTGTTCTTCCTTATGTTGTATGCTTATAGAACCCCTAAGTCATCCTTCGAATCTTATTTCAGGAGTTTTTGTAAAGACCTTGGTCCCTAGACATATTCAAGCATTTAGTACATGGTCTGCTCTTGTACTTACTTTGTTACTCAGTCTCTGTTTATTTCCAGGCTCCAAGAGTAGAACAATTGGCCCTAGAAAGTAGGGGTTTCGTACTATTTATCTTTGTGTCTCAAAGTAGGTCAGTGCCAGACATTTAATAGCAGTCAGTGATAAACACTTGTTGAATGAGTAAAATTCTAAAAGTCATGTTTTTAGAGACTTCTAATAATTTTTGGTTTTATTTTTGAGTCTTTTCAGGAAGGTAGGTAAATTAATATTTGTATTATGAAGAGACCTTATGCAAACTGGGCTGACCTTTCAGTTCATTCTGAATATTTTTAGTTTTTCTACTTTTGAGTAAGCCTATGTATGTAAATGTAGTTTAGTTTGCCAAGGTGGCCCTCAATTTGTCTACTGTCCTTTGCTTACACTTTAACATCTTCAGGGGTGGAGTTTGTTTAGCTACATAATGTACAGTAATGTGAGGCTCTTAATAAATGTAAGAAATATGAAGTATTGGTTTATAAAAGTACTCAGTGAATACTCAAGTATTAATATGAACTATTACTAGATAATGCTTCAGAAAAGAGCCTCGAAGGCAATACATCAGATTAACAGTCTGACAACAGACTCTGGTCTCTGGTGACAATGAGTAGTATATTTCCTTTTTTTCCCTATGTTTTCCAATATTTCTGTAGTCAGTATTATTATCGTTGTTATTATTGTTATTTAGTAGAAATCACTGGAATTAGGTAGCTGTATTAGCAGTGCAGAAAAACGTAGTGGTTAATTTTGTGGCCTCTACAAGCAGATAGACCTGTGCATTTCAACATTCTCTGTTGTAAAAGTGGATGATAATACAATTACTAATGTACCTGTATTAGCCAGACCATTCTTGGATTACCTTCTCTATATCTTTTGTGTATCTTCTGTAGATTTTTGCTTTATCATTACCATGAATCTTACATAAGATATCTTAATGCTGTAACAGTTTTTTAAAGCTGATAACAACTTTGATCACATATAAATTACCTTTATTCCCCCACCCACTTTTTTGTTTTCAATGCCACAATTTACATCTCTTTATATTGTGTGTCCATGAGCAATTGTTGTAGCTATAGTTATTTTTAATGCTTCTGTCCTTTAAGTTTTATACTAGAGTTAAGTGGTTAATATATCATCATATTACAGTATTAGAATATTCTGAACTTGACTAGATACTTACCTCTACCAGTGTGTCTTATATTTTCACATGTTTTTTTAAAATCTCACCTGAGAATATGCTTATTGAGTTTTTGGAGAGAGAGAGAGAGAGAGAAACATCAGTGTGAAAGAGAAACATCAATCTATTGCCTCCCGTATGTGCCCCAACTGGGGATCAGACCTTACAACCTAAGTATGTGCCCTGATAGGGAATCGAACCCACAGCCTTTTGGTATATGAGATGATGTCACTTCAACCAACTGAGCCATTCAGCCAGGGCTACATTTTCATATGTTTTTATGTTACTAATTAGTGTCGTTTCATTTCAGCTTGAAGAACTCCTTTTGTCATTTCTTGTAAGGCAGGTCTAGTGGTGATGAATTTCTGACTTTTGTTTGTTTGGGACAACTTTGCCAGATACTGTATTTTGCCCTGTATAATGTGTACTTTTTTGCCCAAATTTTTGAGGGAAAAATAAGGATGTACATTATACTTGAGTGTAATTATTACATACCGTGGGCATACTAATCCTGTGTATAATGTTCATAAACATGGGTGTGCATTACACATGGGAAAATATGGGTAATGCATTGGCATTTTTTTTTCCTTTCAGTACTTTTAACATATCATCCCCACTCTTTTCTGGCCTGAGTTTCAGTTGGGAAATCCTCTGATAGCCTTAGGAGAGTTCTCTCATATGTGAGGAAATTTTTGTTTTTTTTTTGCTGTTTTAAAGCTTCCTTCTTTGTCTTTGATTTTGACTATTTTATTATAATGTATCTTAGAGAAGATTATTTTGGGTTGAAATTTTGCTGTGCCCAATGATCTTGAGCTTGGCTGTCCAAGTCTCACTAGGTTTGGGAAATTCTCAGCCATTATTTCTTTAAATAGCTTTTCTACCACCCCTTTCTTCTCTCTTCTCCTGCAACTCCCATAATGCACAGGTTGTTTATCCCACAATTCATGTAGGCTTTCTTTACTCTTTTTTTATTTTTGCTCCTTTAACTGGATAATTTCAAATGATCTGTCTTCGAGTCCACTGATTCTTTCTTGTGCTTGGTTTTGTTTATTGTTGAAAGCTTGTTATTGAATTCTTCAGTTCAGCCATTGTATTCTTTAGCTCCAAAACTTGTTTGGTTCTTTTTTATGTTTTGTATCTCTTTATTGAACCCTTCGTTTTATTCTCCCCTCCCCCCCAATTTTGTTAAATTATTTATCTGTGTTCTTTTGTAGCTCTCTGAGCATCTTTGGAATAATTATTTTGAATTATTTGTCAGTGAATTGTTTGTGTATCTCCATTTCTTTGGAGTCTAGTACTGGAAATTTACTGTTTCCTTTGGTGGTGCCATGCTTCCCCGATTCTTTGTCATCTATATAGCCTTGCATAAGTGTCTGCACATTTGAAGAAGCAGTCACCGCTTTCAGACTTCATGGACTGACTTCAGTAAGGAAAGAACTTTACCTGTGGGTGAAGGCATGCTGGAGAGTGTGGTGGCCCTGGATCTAGTGGTGCAGAGGTGCTAAGTCTGAGAGCAAGTGGTGGCTCTGAGTCCAGGGGTTTTGATGTCTTATTGGCTTAGGTGTCTGGGTTCCACAGCATCATCAACTGCATGATCCCTGGCGAGAGCTGTTTAGGGCTCTGCAGTGGCTGCAAGGGTTGTGGGGGTCCTCAGTACCTCTGGGTTCAGCGGCTAGGACCAGGGCAGGTAGCAATGGTGGCCAGAGCTGGTGGTATGCATGTGCATGGTTGCAGGGGCCAGCTTCAAGTGCCTGCATAGAGGGGTCTACTGCAGACTGATACACAGTGGTGAGGGCCAGAGCCAGCATCGGGGGCTAATTGTGGGCACATGAGCAGTGGTGGGGGCCCTGGCTGTCAGTGTATACTCATGTGACTGCAGGGGCTGCCTGTAGGTGTGTGCAACCAGACCATTCTCGATTGCTAGTAGTGGAACCCTACTCTCTCCAGCTGAAACTCAAAGGGACATTTATTATCTCATGTAATAGGCAAGTTCAAGGGCCCTGTTGGCTCCAGGGTCTTAAATGGTGTTTTTCTGTTTATCTTTAAGCATCGTTCTATATTTTGGCTGCATCTTCAGATCAGTTTCCTATCAGTGACAGGGAAACATGTTGATGTTTAAATCTTTAGTCACAGGTTTAAATCTTTAAAGTAAGTGAGTCACAGATTTAAATCTTTAAAGGACGTGAGACCTTGAACTCCAAATCTTTATTTATGAAATTTGATTGGCTCTTCTAGGACTAGAAACTAACCCCTGTACCCAGGGTAAGGGAGTTCTGTAAATGTCTAGTTTGGGATCAGTTTGGGGATGAGGCAACTGTGGTGGATCAGCTCACTATGATCATATGGAATCAGGAAGGAAAAAGAGGGTTTTGTAACCAGAAGAGGGAATTGAACCTGGGCAGGCAAAAACAAGTCTATCTTGTGATATAAAGAGGTTAGCACAGTTCTGGGGACACAGTCAACACTCAATACATGTTAGACATGATTATCTTTAGAGTATAGGATCATCATCATTATCGTATTATATAACATGTTATAAGAATTTGCATTTTTACTACCTGGTGTTTCTATTTTATGTAATCCAGCAGTACAAAAGTTGAAATTTATCTTTTGTGTTTACTGAAATTTTTTTATCTTTATTTTTTCCCTCAGGCTTTTTAGTTTATGAAAATGTGTTTTTTAAAATTTCTTTTTCTAAAAGTATGATCATTTTGATTTTTCAAATGGCTAACTGTTGCAGACTAGATTAGTTTAAAGAGGGTTTCCTTGTCTTATGCTTAAGTGATGGCTCTATGTGGTGGCCCTGGATACCTGCATGGTTGTTATTCCTCTTGTCATTGTTGTATTTCATTTAACTGAAAATTAAAAAGAACTAAAAAAAATTACAGCAATTTCTAGTTTATATCCAGGAAATAGAACTCTCCACAGGAACCTTTGCATGGTACAAATATGTTAGAAAACCATTTTCCATTGTGCTTTGAAAGCCTGTAAAGAGGCCACAGTGGAGCACAGTTCACTTCTCTTGGATGAAGCCCAGGGAAACTGTGGTGCGCAGCCTGTAGGAAATCTCCCATCTGAAGAGTTAATTTTCTTTCAGGATCAGTGTTAGGGGCTGTTGCTATTAAAACAAGACACTTTAAGATTGGTACAGGAATACTTATAACAGTTGACTATAAAAGAAAACCCAGGAGGCCAGATTCAGCCCTGGGAGCTACTTTTGTTTGAGCTTCAGATTTTTATTTTGAATTTACCTCTTCCTTCAATTACATAGGCTTTCAGCTTTAATAAAAAGAATTCAGTAAATTAATATAACAAACAACTATTTTCATCTCTTTAATGTTATAAAATGTCCTGAAGGACACTTTCATTTTTGTCTTTTGTTTCCGTTCTGATTCTTTTCAGAGCCACTCTTAATGGTTGTGTAAAATTAAACATTTGTTTCTTCTTAGTTTTACCTGACTTTTAGATGCAGATTGATGAATGTGCCATCAGAACAGGTTTGG
The DNA here is from genome assembly GCA_004026765.1 of Micronycteris hirsuta. Classification (NCBI taxonomy): domain Eukaryota; kingdom Metazoa; phylum Chordata; class Mammalia; order Chiroptera; family Phyllostomidae; genus Micronycteris; species Micronycteris hirsuta. Next base: position 10,408 of record PVJI01013371.1, read on the forward strand.
ATAGAGATGAAGCTTTTCATCTTTTTAAGGAGAGATAGTTTTTGTTTCCTTATTTTCTTCAAGACACTAAATCAAAGAAGCATTTATTTTTAATTTGAAAAGCTGGGGCAGTAATATTAAATAACTGCTCTTAGAAGAAAAAATTAACCATAATCCTAATATCAAATGTAGCAACTCATTTTTGTTTTTATGTACCTTCCTGTTTGGGGCACATGCACACATCTGTAGTTGAAGATGAAGTTTTAATTCAACAAGAAAAACTATCGAGGAAGAATTTAAAGCAAGTTGGATCATTTGAAGTTGATGTACTTTATGTCTTAAGAATAGAACAATGCTTGTCAATAGTAAACTGTAATTTTTTGCTTTCTGCAAGAAGAGTAAAGGGCAAAAAGCTTAAAAAAATCAGTACATTGCTCACATAATGTAGGAAATTTTCTTCTTTTTGACATGGAAGTCAGAAGAGAAGAGTTAACCTGTGCTTGTGGTAATACTTCAGTATCACTGACATCCTCCCAAGTCTTCCAAATATCTGTAGTTTGTCCCTTATCTTAGTAGTCATAGTCACATGCTGTGCCTCATTTTGGCTTTCACCAAGATTATTGCAGGAACCTTTCACTTGCCTCCAGGAGCTTCAAGCCATCTTCTATGTTGCTGACATTTCCCACCTGCCCCCACAATGTGACTTCCTTAAAATCATTCAAAACCTTTCCAGTGCCTCTGGGATGAAACCTGAACTTTCGGAAGACATCCAAGACTCTTCCCAACCTCACCTCAACCAACCCATTAGTGCCTCATCTTCTACTGCTCTCGCCTTCTGCCAGACCAACCTGAAATTCTAACATTTCAGCTCTTTCCAACCATTTGCTTTCCTCTGTTCTATTCTAGTTCCTGTTCTCTGAATTGCCTTTGAGCCCCTTATACACAAGGAGAAATTCTAGGTCTTTCTCAAGGACCCCCACTAAGAAGGTCATCTTTTCTGTTGTTTTCCTTGCCTTCCCAGATAGTTAGTCCATCCTCTAAGTCTCTGCCGCACTTTGTGTGTATTTCTCATGGAGTGCTCATCATGCCGGATAGTAATGGTTCATTTGACATGTGTGTCTTCTTATCCTAGAGTATGCATGAGGGCCAGGACCATAGATCACTCATTTATTTAGAGCCTGCATCTAGGAAAAGTCAGACAATTGTTAAGTGTATCGTGTAACTTAGGTAGTATGTTATGCAGTGCATCCGTAATGTGTTAGTCAGTGATATTTCAGTATTCAAAAATTAATAATATTCTCTGTAGTTTCCTATTTTACTTCCACTACAAAATAAAATCAAACTGATATAGAAGAGTTTTATTAAAAACTTATGTAGAATCTCTAATTAAAAATCTCTCCTGCCAGTACATGTAATTATATGTATACTCATTGTTTCAAATATAAATGAAATGTGTTGAAATGTGAGTGAAAAAAACATGGGTTATTATTAATGAAGCCATTCAAAACCAAAATGGTATATTCTGAGGTAGCTGTAATGTTTCAAAAGGTACTTTGTATACAGTTTTAGGTTAGTGTCAGATGACCTTGTCGCCTTCATTTCTCTCTTAATACCTTTTATCATAATTTCTGAAGCTTCTCTTTGTAGTTCAAGTTAAAAGTCCTGAGGCAAGCTCTTTAGAACTCTAACACCTGCTTAGGGCTGAACTGGCAGGGAGAGAAATTGAAAAGCAGTAGAGTCTTTTCACTAAAGTACTTAGCATTTTAAATAGTAGATGTTTGAAAAAAAATAATGGTAATAATAGTACTGGAAACTCTCTTACCACCTCACTCAGGGAGAGGAATGTCATTTGCAAAGACAGTTTAAACTTTATTTGGTAAAATTAAACTACTTTCTCATTCTCTTTTAAAACATAAACCCTTATCCTCCTGACATCAGAGAGAAAGGATCCAAGCCTTTTAGAATCTTATTCTAAGATACCAAAGAACTCTGGAATAATAGAAAATTAGGAAGAGAGTTTTGAAATAATTAAATTCTGGTTCTCATCTGCTATTTGATATTGACTGTAAAATACCATGTTCCAAATTAATGACAAAGTTTTTTAAAGGTACATGTGTTTTTTTAATCCTTAATGGTTTTGTGTTATTCCCATGAAATTCTGGAGTCTTTTAAATTTCAGAGATCTGTGGTGGGCTTTTTGAGATTACATCTTTTAATTTTTTATCTTTTTGTTCTGTAACTGGTATAAATTGTTTGATTTGTTTTTCCAGTAGAGGGAGACATCTGACCATGAACGTGGTATTGCTACTTGCCAAGAGGATTCTGTAGCCTTTTTATCAATATACATAAAAAACTCAATGTTCAAATTAACTAGTTCAATAAGTAATTTAGCTCATTGATTTTTGGGCATATCCTAAGTGCCATTACAAGCTACGGATATTTTAAATGCCATTACCTAATAGAAGGAATGTTTTAAGCACCTTTTATTGATTTTATTACTGCTTTATTTTGCTGTCTTGGTTTAAAATCATTTTAACCACTCTGTAATCAAGAAGAAATATATCGTTGGTGAAATACAGTCAATTTCCTAAAAACCTTTGACATCGTTAAATAAGGAATTACAGTTGTTAAATCATGTCAGGCAATAACTGAGGGACAGAAGAGATATAAAATTCGGAGCAGTGGGCCAGCATACCAGTAAGCAATACTGACCTTTAACATTCAGATTCTGCATGTGACAGTCGCACTTCAGGTGTGCTGTGATTCGTACATCAGCAAGGAAGATTTAAAATCTTGGGTGGTAAGGAAAGTGGAAGAATGATAGCAAAGTGTGATCTAGGGGCAATTACAGTGTTTTTCAGTGACCTCTTGTGACTTTGGTTAAAATGATTCTCTAAGTAACTTTAAAATTTCACTTGCTTTTTTTGCTAAATTATACTATATTGATATTTTGCATAAGAGGAAACCAGAATGCTCAGAGAGGTTTTTTTAACCACTTCCTTCTTTTGCTCATTTGATTTCGTATTAGCCATATTACTGAGCTGATCAGCGGGTAGACAGACAAGGAATGTGGTCCACACACTCTTAATCAAAGAGGTGCAGAAGTGAGTGGCGAGCACTGAAGCTCCATACAAGCCTGCTAATGAGCTGATTGAATTGACATTTGATGTAATTCAACTGCAGAGTGGCAAATATCAATACCTGTGTATGATTTGGCAGATGGTTGTTGAACTGTGATTAGAAGTTTAGAATGATTCCCAGTAAAAGACCACCTGGCAATAACCCAAGGACAGAAAACTGAGTTTTCCCCATTAAATGGAATAGGTCCAGAAAGTCAAGTGTTTTGATCATTAATAGAATCTTTCCTTTCTTTCAGCAAATGTTAGCTTCAGAGGAAATTGATAATTATGCATAGGTCTATTAAATGATCTTAGATAAAGCTCTTTTCATTCCTTCAAATGAGCTTACATCTACAATTGTGGCAATTATTCAATGGCAAGGAAAGAAAACTAGTTAAATCCTGATAGGTATCATTTCAAATAAACTGGGAATGTTGGAAGCATCTTTGTATAATTAATATACTAATTTGAGGCTGAAAACCAGATTTAGTTGTAACATTATTATTTTATAAATTATGTAAATAAGTTATAATGACATAATTTTTTGATTTAATCTTTATTGTATTTTTTCCCCATAATTTAAGTTATATCGAGTGTCTGTTATATGCAATACTCTCTTTTTTTTTTTTAAAGATTTATTTATTTATTTTTTAGAGAGAGGAGAAGGAAGGGAGAAAGAGCAATGTATGGTTGCCTCTCACTTGGCCCTCACTGGGGACCAGGACTGCAACCCAGGCATGTACCCCGACTGGGAATCGAACCGGGACCCTTTGGTTCCCAGCCCGCGCTCAATCCACTGAGCTACACCAGCCGGGCTGCAATACTCTCTTGTAGATGTTTACAGTATAAAGAACACCAACATGATATTTTCCTTCCCTCAGTGCGGGGAGGGTGGTGCATGGACATGTGCAGTACACATCTGTGGATGGGTCAGAATGAAGGTCAGGAGTTGTGTCAGCCCAGAGAGGAGTAATGGGTTCCTTTGTGGGAAGAGGAGGTGCTGCGGAAGGCCCTGTGCAGGTGTCACTTGAAATAGATTTTGAACAATTGGAGATGAGAATTCAGAAGTAGAGAGACTAATAGTACAATACAAAAGATTTTTAAAAAAGTAGGCTTTATTTTTTAGAGAAGTTTTAAGTTCACAGCAAAATTAAGTGGGAGGTACAGAGACTTCCCATATGCTCTCTGACCCCACACTTGCACAGCCTTCCCCACTGTCAACATCCTGCATCAGAGTGCTACATTTGTTACAATTGATGAACTTAACATTGACATGCCACTATCACCCAAAGTTCATAGTTTACATTAGTGTTCACTCTTAGTGTTGTATATTCTGTGGGTTTTGACATATGTATAATAACATATCCACCCTTACCGTATCACATAGAATAATTTCACTGCCTTAAAATTGTCTGTGCTCTGCCAATTCATCCTTCCATTCCTTGCCACCCCTAGCCACCACTGTCTTTTTACTGTCACCATAATATAAACACTTTTGAAAAATTTGAAATGTTTAATATACATTATGTATGTGTGATGTATAAAGAACAATGAAATAAATAAAATGCATCACTTTCCAGCTGAGATACAGAGTATTACCAATATTGCTGAAGCTCTGGCATTCTTCCCCAGCTGTTCCCTTCTGCCCTGCCAGTACTTCCAGTTATTTCATATTCTTATACCTAATTGGAAAGCACACAAAACCCTGGATCTTTTAAGACCTACAACACTTTTATTTTTATCTTTGGTTAGATCCATGCAAGATAAAGTGAAGGAATGGGTTGATGTTTGTGTAGTGAATTCAAGTTATGTGGAAAGCTATTTTTTTTTCTTGGTGGAGAGGAAGTTACATTTTTGGCTAAATGACTGTCAGTATAATTTGAAATAGGAAATAGTCTGATTTATTCAAATTATAGCTTCTGCTTCACTTTGAACTTTATAGGCCTTTCTTTTCTTGCCCAATATATCCAGATTGAATGACTAAACAAATTCCAGTACATTATAGGAGTTACATATTTGGCTATGGAGACTCATACAGAATTTTCATGCATGTATTTTCATGCAAGTATTTTCAGAAATACTTTTTAATTTGGTTGATGGCCATGCTCTTTTTTCATCCATTTTCATTTTCTAGTTTCATTGGACTTATAGGTGAATTAATTTTATATTAAAGGCAATGGTTTGTTGAAAAGTAGAACTCTGTAGAATACAACCAATGTTCTTCCCTTCCCTGTCAAGCCCACTCCTTGGGTCAGTTCTTTGCATCTGGATGAAATCTCAGACACATTCCCTTGGCTTTTCCAGACACCCTTAGATTAAAGAAATATACTCTGGTTACTTCTAGTCATAAGAACAGCCTAAGTTCAGTAATTAAAATGACTAGCTCAAACTTTATTAAAGTTCAAACTCTCTTCTTGTTTTCTTGGTATTGTTTCATGTAAAGAAGCCCACAGTAGGAGGTAGGATGGGTTGACTTCTTTATTTCCCCTCCTGTTGCTTTTCTTCCCCACTGGTCCCTCACCAGGGTAGGGGCTGGGAGGGCTAAGGAGGAGGGGCAAGGAACAGGAAAATCTTCCTTGGTAGTCCCAATCTGCTTGCTCTTCATGTTCTGGGGAGAGAGGGGCATTGGCTGATGCTCAGCTATGATTCCTGAGACGCGCTGTCCTGGGCTCCTGGTCTGGGACTGGCAGGCTGCAAGTCACATGCTTCTCTGGCTGCATTCCAGGGTCCATCTCCAGCCTGTTTCTGCTGAGGTACCCTGACTTTTTTAGAGTGGGATCTTTTAAAAAATAACCCCTGACTGCTACTCTTTTACATAGGGCCAATCATACAATTGCTATGTGGATTAAATGAAATAACATATGTAAAGCACTTTTCTTCCTGGCTCATATTTGTGGAATAAATTATTGAGTGCTTTCTTTACTGGGTGTCTTCTCTGTGGGGCACTTTCCAAGTGCTTTATAAATCTTGTTATATATCAGTTTTACAGATAGTTTTACAGGGACTTTCATATGTTAGGTTATTTTCAAGGTCACAAAGCGTGGATTGGCATTCAGCTCTGGGCAACACTGGAGTCTCTCTGGTCCTTTGGACTATGGCCATTGCCTTCTGAAGCAGCCTGGCTTGGGTCTTATTGTTTTAAACCCCAGGAAATCTGGTTAATACCCGTGGATCATAGTGCCCATTCTATCTCATTAGTCTCTTAAATGTCAAGTGTATTATAAAATTGCAGGGACGCTCTCTCTTGGACACTTTTACTTGACTACACCTATGTGACATTAGGACAGTTTTGACTTCCTCAACTTCAGTCCTTTGTCTGATCTGGTCCAGGTTTCTACTGGTAAACTCAATCGGAGATTTAAGGAAATTCATCCTGATAATCCAGACAGAACCTGGGTTTTTCTTTCAGACAAATGTCTTAGTATTTCGTAGGAGTTGATAGAATGCATGGAGTTCTGGCCCTCATGGAATAATTTCTGATAGTACGGAGATGGTAGTGGAGAGGTAACCACACATCTGTCTTCTACCTCTAGTGTTGCAAGAACTGATAATCAAGTCTGAGCTACTAAAACTCTGCTGTGCCAACTGCCCGAGATGACTCCCAGGGTGACCTGTGCAGATTGGAAATCTCAACAAAGAGGCCTGGAAGAATATGGATTCTTGTTCATTGTTATTCACCTGGGTTGGTGGTTGTGATTGCCAGAGGGAAGGGGGGGCGGGGACAGGTGGGGGAGGGTAAAAGGGCGATTAATGATGATGGAAGGAGATATGACTTGGGGTGGTAAATACATGATACAATATACAGATGATGTGTTATAGAATTGAATGCCTGAAAGTTATATAACTTTATTAACCAATATCACTCCAATAAATTCAGTAAAAATAAATTTAAAAAGTAAAGAATGACAGGTAACATTAAAAAAAGAAAATCTACTTTGTAAAGAATTGGCAAGCGTTAGACTAGAATAAAGCAAACCATGGAAAGGAAACGAAACCACTGGAACATTAGTTCTAATTTGTTTCAGTAAAATGTCATTTAATGAAATCCTAATGATAAACTCAGGTCCTGGATATACACTGCTATGAAATGTGTACTTAATCAGAATGCTCTAAAAACCTACACTAAAATTAGCTATTGTCTAGCCACTTTATGCTTACCAAGATGCAAACTGCTGCAAGTCGATAATTTAAAAGTCCAATTTTTATTTGCTCTTACTGCTTGGGGCAAAGTGGAGTTGAACCCCAAATTGCAAACTGGCCAGTTTCTGGTGTACAGATAGTTATTCAGCCAATTTATATGGATTACTAACCCTTTTTTATTTTGCTGTGGAGATATTGTTAGAGGAAAATACACTCAAAATTCTTATTTTTGTGGACTGTAAAATGTCTTATGAGAAGAATACCAATTCTAGCTAGTTCTGTTTTTGGCTCTCTGGAGAACTTAGCAATAATCAGGAAAAGACATTTCTTACTTTTTGTGCCTCAGCTTCCTCTGCAAGAGAGTACAAATTATAAAACCTGCCCTCTAAGATTTTGTAAGTCTGTTGTGGCAAAGTATTTTGAGCTCCTTGGAGAAAAAGGCTACTCAGTGAGGTAGCTTTGTTATTCCTTTTAACGTCAATTATATTCTGAAATATGATTGCAGAATTCAGGATCCCAGGACCTATGATTGACCCAGCAACTAATCGATTCAGTGGAATTTAGAGTTCTCTTTCTCGACACTGAACTAAAATTTGCGTTGGCTAAAAGAGGTAAAGCATATAATTATGGTCAGAAACATAATAATAAATCTTCTGTAATGACCTTCTTTCCACCACATATCTTTTCTGATATTTATCTGAATATCTAGCTTATAAAAACTAGAAGAGATTGTAATTTCAGTAGCACCAGTAACTCTGTGAGTATATGAAGCCATTTATACTATGATCTGTTTTTATTTTTCCAATGTGCATGTTTGAAAGGTTTTCTTTTTTGTTTCAAAAATTAAAAAAAAGGAGGCAAACAGTTAAAAGTATGAAAGTTCTATGTGTGCTGCTTTTTCTACACCTTGAGGACTAGCAAAATCTTTAATATGAGACTTTATTTGTACAAAGCAAAACTTCAAAACCACTCAAAAGCTTTTCTTATTAACTGCTGTCAGTCCTGTGATTTACAGAGGCAATAAAGAACTAGAGGGGGCACATTTATCATGGAGTTCTGCACACCAGGAGCCATTTTCTCCAGCGGTAAAGGCAAGTGATAAAACGAATTCTTTTGTTCTATAACCAAGACACATTCTCTGTTCCCTGTTCTCTAAACTTGGGCATGCCAGGTTTCTCTGGTGGCAACTTGGCACCACCTTGTCCGCACTTAATGATAAATTGTTAACATGAAAACATTGATGATACACCTGGAACACCTGGCTGTGAACAGGGCTACGTGTTTATCTTCAACACACAATAGTTAGCTTCCAACATATTTGTAGTATTATTTCACAGTTTACTTTGAACAGACTCTATGTGTGTGAGCTTTCTGGTTTCAGAGGGAGCAGAAGGGAATGTTAAATAATGTAGATTTTGTTTGTTTAATAAAGAGCATAAAAATTTGGATTTTGATCACAATTTTCTTGTATCAAAGAATGCCTCATCTAAATTTTGATGCTGAAAAGCAAAATAGTTCCAATACATATTTTTCCAGTTCACTTTGTATTTGATTCTGTGTTTTAGGCAGGCAGGGACGATCTGTAGAGATACTTTAAAGCTGTCTCTGAGCGCTGATTATACTTGTGGGGTTTTTGAAATGAATTTGTCAGACTTTGGGCTAAGCAGGACATAAAGGCTACAACAGTTTTTCTGTTGGGGAGATTTTTAAAAAGAGGAACATTTTGAATATTCTATAATTGAGTGTATCTGTCATCCAATAGTATTTATTAAGCACTCACCTATGCATGACAGTGTGTTGGGTATAAAGATTACTGGGGAGAAGGTCAATGACTTGGAACCAGAGACAGTGATAGTGTTTATACTATGGAAAAATGAACACTAATGGAGCAAGTTATGTAGTTAATTTAGTCTATGAAAAAGACAAGGACACTCAAGTAAAATCTCTTGACATTTCCCAATTATACAATCATTAACTATGCTTCTTATTGGTGTATTAATGAAAAATAATATGTTCAAAAGACAGTAAGGCAGAGGACATGAAAAATCCAGGAAAAATAATTCAGGTCAGGTACTTTTGTGACTTGTTGGCCGTTCTTACAAACTCTTAGCTGCAAATGTATTTGGAATGTTATTATGTGGGAGTTTCATTCATCTATCCATTATTTGTAATGTATAATTTAGTGGTTAAAGTTATTCTCTTGCTTCTGTCACTATCAGTTTCCTTTCTCAGGCAGGGGAAATAAGTTCTTCTGTCAATAATTTGGCAAAAGTGCTGAAAAGCCCATTATCCCTGTTGGAGAGAAAGCAAACCACCCCTGGAATGTGAGGACCTGGCAGGCTTCGTAGAAAGAGACGAGCCCAACAAGAAGCTTCCAGTGAAAGATGTTTTTTTATTATCTGAGAGATACTGACTTGACCATTATATGTTCTTGAATCCACCTAGCATTTTCTTGGAACAAAGTTATCCACCCCCTCTTCTGCCCCCCAAACAAATTCATTGGTCTAGAACAGCAGTTTTCAACCTTTTTCATCTCATGACTCACATAAACTAATTACTAAAATTCTGCGGCACAGCATAAAATGCATTATATAGTTTTTGCTGATCTGACCAAAAAATAGGTATAATTTCGATTCATTTACCTCGGATGTCTATTGTTGCGTTGGCTGTTGTCATTTCTTTATTTGACAGTCTAAGGGAAAAGAGGTCAGTGCCCCAGACTAAATAGTCAGGTATTGCCTGTTTTAAAAATTCTTGTGGCACACTGGTTGAGAATCGCTGTTCTAGAAAATATGTGATGGAGAGGGGAAAAAAGTAATTATTCGAATGAAGAAGTCACATCTTTTCTGTACTTTGTGTACTCTGTGGAGCTGGGAAGGAACCGAATCTGCCTGGTAGATGGTGGGAGATTGAACACTCTGATTCATGGTGTGCTTCTTGTAATATTTCTTTAACCAAAAGGGAGCAGCTGTTGGATAGTAGAGAAAGTATTGTTACCAACCTTAGCACGTGGAAGCCTGAAGCTTTGGCTGCTTTGGATGTCTGGGCACCACGGCAGAAAGACTGCCACAATTGTTCGCTGTGATTTTAGGGCCATACTTCACTGTTGGAAGAAAAAACTTTATACAGAGGCTTAACTTTTTTTTATATGGCTTTGAAGGGAATTGCAGTTTATTTCTGACACTTATTGTATTGTAAAATCTCTAGTCTCTGATATTTAAAGGTGGAAACTTTTAACTTTCTTTCTTTAAAAAAAAAAACAACTCTAGGGACTTTTTAGTACTATAGCTTCTCAAATAATCCTAAGGCTTTGAAAAAATGAAATACTTCATTTTATGAAGCAGTTTTGGGGTCAGTTTTTTCCCCTAAAATGCATGCTTTTATGTTGGGTAGTTTAAAGACCAGCTGTTAACTGAAACCAACTGTCAACGAAGTTGCATAAAGTTGTGTTTCCTATTAGTCTTGTATCTTTCCTATTAGTCATTTATGAAAGGATACAGGAACATCTAAGAGAACTCTGAACAAAAATTGAAAAAACAGATGTTGAAACTATATTGGTTTGATAGTTTGCTATTTTTTTAAAATAAAAAAGCTTAATAATTATTAGTGGATGATGAAATAAGGCTTGTGTTGCTAACTTATCACAAAATTATTCGTAGTAGCTTGCAGATGAAAATTGATGTTTTACTGGAATTTCAGAGAATTAAAAAAATGAATTGAAGTTTATGCCTGGGAGCACCACAAAGGAGGAACCATGACATTTTCAATAGTTGGACATACATGGGCCTCTAAAGGTGTGTTTATTGTGTTGTCATGGTAAGCAGTGAATTAAAAAAATAACAAGACTGCTTCTTGGGTAGTTGTGACTTATTGGTGGTTATCTTTACAAGAGTTCCATGCTGACTTAAGTAAAGATCTTCAGGGAAAAAAAACAAACTTTACTTTTCAAATAAATTCAGCTAAGAGCCTACAGGCTTCCATGACACTGCACTGAATTATTATTAATGTGCACTGCTGTGAGAATAATGCTTGCTGCTGTTTAACAATAACCCCGTCCTCTGGAATTTCAGGAAAGTGGTAGGAAAATGAGAGGCAGATTTAAGTGCTGCTCCGGAATTAAATGTGCTGGTTGATGGGCACAACATTTTTATCGTTACTTGAGCAAGGGCGTGTAGAAAGAGACTGTTATTTGGGGTCAGGTCACATGGGGGACTGGTTAAGTTATTTGAGAGACGTTTTTGGCAAGCAAGGGCATTCATTGCTCCAGGCCAGGAAAAGGTTTGTTCAACCTATTGCTTTTACCTTGGATGCCCCATTTCCATCCTTCTCCTGAGGGTTATGTGTGCTATTTCTTGAAGGCAGAGATAGGATCTTTCAAGAGTCTTCCTTGCTGAGTTTAGAAGTCATACTAAAATAAAATGTTGGGTATGTCATTGCTCATTAGTGCTTTTAACTTGGATGTTTAGAAGACCTACTGAGAAGTTTGTTATTATAGTTATAGATATCTTTTCATTTGGAATTATCTTTAAGTCAAGGTTTCCCATCCTACATTTCCAAACATAGATTTCACTATTTCCAGTAGTCTTACCTCCTCCATCTCTTTTCTCTCCCCACTCCCATCTTCTAGCTATGCCAGACTATTTGCTATTCACCAAGTATGTCCTCTAATATCTTGCCTCTTGAGTGCCTAATACCTTGTGTGCCTTTGCTTATGCTGTATTCGTGGAATACTCTTACTCCAACCCCTGTGCATTTTAGGAGGTACTGATCATTTTCTGTCACTTCAGAGAATGGTTCCCAAATCTCTGCATGTACTTCCATGGAATAAACTTTTCCCCTTCTTCCTCTCAACTGTACTTTATTTGCTACAATGTATTCTTTGTTAAGTTAATTGTGGATGTGCCTCCATTCTGTCCACAGATGGTGGGTCCATGAAATTTGGGACATGTGATTCTTATTTGTGTGTCTTGTGTATGGTCAGGCATAGCACCTCACTCGATTATACAAGGTAGGTAGGAGATAAATCTTCAGCAATTGGAATTCAGTCACAGATGATTGAAGATACCTTCTAACATGAGACATTCACTGAGTCTGGAAACTATTAGTTAATCATTTAGTTGTAATTCTAGTGGGTGGAGTTTAAGTTTATTTTACTAGGAAGGACTCTTGGCTATTAGGGTGAAAGGTGTCACTGAGTGGTGGGGTTGGTGAGGTTCCTTCTGTTGTGCAGTGTTTTTCTTTTCCTCTTGTGACTTTGCAGGTGCCATCTCAGTGCATTTCCAGATGAGGCAAAAAATCTTCAACAATCTGAAAGCTAGTGTTTTGGAAAACATTTAAAATATTCATCTAAGGTGCATTTGGTATGTTTTCGAATTACTCCTTAATTTTCACAAATTCATAGGGATCTTGAGATCATTTAAAGCCTGAGCAGAAATCTCTTCCTAGACCTTTCTCCTTGTGTCTGCTTTAGCACATTGGTGACATGGAGATCGCTGACCTGACCATCAAGGAAAGGAAGGGGTAAAAAGTTTCTTCCTCTAATAGCTTCTCCATAGTTTAAGTCATTTTTCTTTTTAAGTGTTCTCTTTTGTAGTATAAATAATTTCTATATCCTCCCCCAGCCCCAATCAAGTGAATCTAGCTCTCCGTACAGTATAGCTAATTGAGATGGACAACTCATCAAAATCAGCCACTCCACTGGCTGGCCAGTGACCAATCCAGTTTACTCTCTCTCGAATCTGACTCAGAGACAGAAACTGTAGCCAGTTAGCTGTAAGAAGTGGAACTAAAGAGTCGTATGGGGTAGAGGCCTGAGTCAGCACCATGGCAAGCCACAGTCAAATGGAAGCTAAAGTTGTGGTGGAATATAAACCACAAATAGGAGGAAGCTGCATATAGAGGGGATGAAGCAGAGCCACATGCAGAGGATCCGTGACAAGACTCATGCAAACCCAGTGAGAGGCTGTTTCAGTTCCCAAAGATGGGGCTTCATGGGAATTGGAACTGGGAAACGTTTTTCCAGTGGCATCGCCATACTGGTGTGTAGCATAGGAGAGAGAATGCCAGCAGTTACTCAACAGGCAACAGTGGTTAAGATCATGAATTCTGGTATGAGACTGCCAGGGTTTGGTCCATATTTCTGCCATTTACTACTGTGTGACTTTGTGCTAGTTACTCTTTCTCTGGGCCTTAGTTTCCTCATAAGTAGAATGGGTACAATACTAAGATATACATCACAGGGTTGTTGAAGGATGAAACAAATTAATGTTTGTAAAGCATTTCACTTGAAAGAGTGCTTGGCCCCCAAAATGTTAGTAATTACTATTATTAAAAATAATAGCACTGGCTGGTATGGTTCAGTAGATTGTGTGCCTGCCTGTGAACCAAAGGGTCACTGGTTCGATTCCCAGTTAGGGCACATGCCTGGGTTGTGGGCCATGTCCCCAGTAAGGGGCATGTGAGAGGCAACCACACATTGATGTTTCCCTCCCTATCTTTCTCCCTTCCTTCCCCTCTCTCTAAAAATAAATAGATAAAATCTTTAAAGAAAATAATAATAGTTGTGCTTGTTTTAGTGTCTGAGAAATTATTCAGGTTGTATTTCAGAGAGAAAGTAAATTTTAGTGGTTAAGATGGTGGACTCTAGAATCCTACTGCCTAGTTTCACATTATACCATTTCTAGCTGTATGACGCAAGTTATATAACCTTCTTGTGCCTTGGTTTCCTCATTTATCAAGTAGGGAGAATAGTACCTATTGCATAGAGTTTCTGTGAAGATTAAATTAATTAATTAATATGTGTTAAATGTTTAGAAAAGAGCTCATATAGAAATAATCTCAATAAATATTATTATTATTACTATTACATCTTATGACTTCAGCATGTCTTTGGGTTTTCATTAAGACAATTATCTTTATGAAGCTGTAGGAAACCTAAGTGTTTTTATTCGGATACAACTCTGTCTCACTTTTCTCTAGGGATATCATAGTCTCTCTGATGGTCACCTTCAGCCAATGTAAGGCTTTACCAGGAATCTCCAAGGTGAAGCTTGGAGATGTCTAGTAGATATTAGAAAGTGTGGTTTTGGAGTTTAGAAAGAGATCTAGAATAAAGGTATAGTTTTGAGTAGATATATAGCAGAAGTCATGGGACTGGAGAATGTTCTTCAGAGAATGTTCAGAATGAAAAGAGAAAAGGCTTGGGACAGATGAACATGAGCCAGCAGACAGTCGATACTGATAGTAAACACGATTGCAAACACACTATGTATAGTCAGAAATTGCCCCATGCTGTTTTATTCATTCATTTAATCTTTTCAACAACTTTTAGGTAGATATTATATTCTCACTTTACGGATGGGAAAATTGAGATACAGAGAGATTAAGTAATTTACCAAAGGCTGCAAAGATAGTAAATGATAAAGCCAGAATAATTTCAACCTAGAAAATCTGATTCTAAATCTTACAATCTTAATGATTATAGCAAATGGCCTCCAAGGGCAAGTAGAAGAACAACCAGAGTAAGTAAAGACTAAGAAGTTGTCTCTGTTGGTACTTAGATTGTGATGTTTTCTATATTGGTTTATTTCTTCTATTATTAACTGTTTCAAACCAACAGCACATGATGTTCTTTAGCAATAGCAACTTCAGAAGCTAAATCACTGTGAATTGAGAAATGAAAGCGTGTTGGTCAGTTTTTGCTGCAATGATAATGCATAACAAACAACCCCAAGATGTCAGTGGTTTACAGTTGTAAACACTATTTCTTGCTCATGGATCTGTGATTTGGTTCTGCTTCATGCTACAGGATGGCTTAGTCTATCCATGTGTATATTAACTTGCTTTGGCTACCATAAGAAAATACTGAAGACTAGTTGGCCTTAAAGAACAGAAATTAATTTTCTCACAGTTCTAATAGTCTAAGATCAAGGTGTCAGAAAGTTTTGTTTCTTCTGAGGTCTCTTTCCTTGGCTTGCAGATGGCTGCAACTTCCTCTGTTCTCACTGTGTGCTTTCCTCTGTGTGAGCATTCCTGGTTATCTGTTTGTGTGTCCAAATTTCCTCTTATGAGGAGACTGGTCAATTTGGAGTAGGGCCCAACCTAAGGACCTCATTTTAGCTTGATCACCTTTTTAAAGACCCATCATCAAATACAGACATATTTTGGGGTACTAGGAGTTAAGACTTCAGTATATGAATTTAGGGGGACAAAATTCAGCTTATATTAGTGTGTCTCCTCATTCTGGAACCTGTGGCTAAGTGGGGCAGAAACACAAGATGTCTCTTAAGGTCTTAGCTTGGATCTGGCACATTGTCCCTTCTGTCCACATTCCATTGTTTAAAACAGGCCACATGACCAAGCCCAAGGTCAGTGGGATGGGGAATTACACTCCATCCACGAGATAGCTGTGGGATGACTGAGGAGGGAAGGAAACACCGAGGACAAACAACACATTCCACTGTGTGATAGCAAGTATTTTTCAAGAAGTTTTGTTAAGGGAAGTAGATGGGGTAGTAACTAGATGAGGATATGTATTCTCACAAGCATGTAAAAGGTGTGTAACAGATAGGTTTTATTAATGGTCTTTCAGAACAAACCTGCTGATGGTGTGGAATGAAACAGGAATGGCCTCCCAACCATACTCAACTCCTGGGCAATCTCTAAATGCCCTCTCTTTGTTCACATTGTTCTGCTGAACGCCTTTCCCCATTTTTCTTTTCTTGGATAACTGCTATTCATCCTTCAAGACTCAGTTCAAAAGTCACTTTCTCTGTGATGCTTCTGTTTCCCTGAGGCAAAGCAGATACTTCCTCTTCTGTTTTAGCTTTTATTACTTTTTAAATTATAACTTTGTGTAACTCAGATTTCAACTTTTCTCCTGTCCTTTGGGTCCAGCATCATCACAGTCAGTGTAGCCCTGCGCCCTCAAGGATGCCAGGTTCAGCAATGCTTTGGGCTCACAAATCACCACCACAAAACCCCAGTTGTTAACCACCACCATTTACCTAGTACACAGAAACAAAAACCAATAGTAGAAATTTAAGTTCACTTATGTAAAAGTCTTAAAAGTTAATTTTTTAAATATATTTTATTGATTATGCTATTACAATTGTCCCATTTTTCCCCCTTTCTTCCCCTCTGCCTCCATACCCCCCTATTCCCCGCCCTTCCGTTTTTGTCCATAGGTCACACACATAAGTTCTTTGGCTTCTACATTTCCTATACTATTCTTAACCTCCCCCTGTCTGTTTTCTACCTACCATTTATGCTACTTATTCTCTGCACCTTTTCCCCTTCTCACCCCCTACCACTCCCCTGTTGATACCCCCCCACCTTATATAAATCCCTTTAACATTTCATACAGTAAAGGCTGGGTGATGATGAACTCCTTGAACTTGACCTTATCCGAGAAGCACTTTATCTGCCCTTCCATTCTAAATGAGAGTTTAGATGCATAGAGTATTCTTGGATGTAGGTCCTTGCCTTTCATGACTTGGAATACTTCTCTCTAGCCCCTTCTTGCCTGCAAGGTCTCTTTTGAGAAGTCAGCTGACAGTCTTATGGGGATTCCTTTGTAGGTAACTGTCTCCTTTTCTCTTGCTGCTTCTAAGATTCTCTCCTTATTTTTAATCTTGGGTAATGTAATTATGATGTGTCTTGGTGTGTTCCTCTTTGGATCCAACTTTTTTGGGACTCTCTGAGCTTCCTGGACTTCCTGAAAATCTATTTCTTTCACCAGTTTGGGGAAGTTCTCCTTCATTATTTGTTCAAATAAGTTTTCAGTCCCTTGGTCTCCCTCTTCTCCTTCTGGCACCCCTATGACTCGATGTTGGGACGTTTAAAGATGTCCTGGAGGTTCCTAAGCGTTTCCTCAGTTTTTTTAATTCTTGCTTCTTCATTCTTTTCTAGTTGGATGTTTTTTTGTTTCTGCTGGTCCACTCCGTTGATTTGAGTCCCAGTTTCCTTCTCATTCCTATTAGTTCCCTGCAGATTTCCCCTCATTTCCTTTGTATTATCCTTCACTTTTTCAAGAAATTGTGACCATTTTTCTTCCAATCCTGTGAGCATCCTGATTACCAGTGTTTTGAACATGCATCCGATAGGTTGGCTATCTCTTCGTCGCTTAGTTGTATTTTTCTGGAACTTTGATCTGTTCTTTCGTTTGGGCCATTTTTTTTTTTCAGTATGCCTGTTACTTTAAGGGGCGGAGCCTTAGGTGTTCACCAGGGCTGGGTAACTCACATCTCTGTGTTGTGACGCAGCCTGTAGGGGTGGGGCCTGAGAGAACAATGGCGCCTGCTCCATTCTCCGCACTTACACTGCTACCCACAAGCAAGTTGGGCCCTTCTGTACTGGCTCCGGGGTGAGTGGGCAGGTCTGCACAGTTCCAAGTCCCTGTGGGTCTCCTCAATGAACTCTCCTGTGAGGCCGGGAGTTCCTTCCGCCGCCTCAACCCCCACAGGTGTTTTCAATCGGTGGTTTGAGGTTTTATTTTCCCGAGTTGGTGAGTTGCTGCTCAGTTTGCTCCGCTCCCCGCTTTTTCTCCCAGTTTATCTGCACGCGAATGAGGACCCACCTGGTCGACCAATCTTGGCCCCGCTGGGTCTGGGTGGGCCGGGTGCTGGCCACGTTTTGTTCAGGTACGCCCACCGTGGGTCTCTCCCGGCAGCTGCAGTGCTGCGAGTACCACTCCACAAACCGCCGTCCTGCCGTGCGCTCTCCACCCAGCCAGCTGTGCGCTCTCTGCCCTGCTCTCCGCGCGCTCTCCTCCTGGCTCCACCCAGCTTACCGGTCTGGATGAATGCGTCTTGTTTAACTCCTTGGTTGTCGGACTTCCACTCAGTTCGATTTTCTGTCAGATCTGGCTGTTTTTGTTTATTTAAATTGCTGTTTTTCCTCTTTTGGTTGTGTGAGGAGGCACAGTATGTCTACCTACGCCTCCATCTTGCCGGAAGTCTCTAAAAAGTTAATTTTTGAAGAGGAGGTGGAAGAAGGGTTTATCTCATACTCCAAGGCAGATAGCTACAGAAATCCCTTCTAGACATTCCTCCTGCTCTTGCCTCAAATTCCTCTTGGCCATTAGGGATTCTTCAACTGCCCAGCACTGCGCAGTCCCTCTGGCTCTTGCATTTGTGCATCGCCTTTCACATAGAATATGGTATATGTGGTGCACCTTGGAGTTGTGCGTTGTGGCCCTGGGCCAGTTGTGTCTTCTCCCTTGCATGTCTGTCTGTCCCCCTGGGACCCTTGCTTGTTGTTCTCTGTTACACAGAACCATTCAGCATGCTCCATTTAGTCCTCCAACTGCATAGTGGTTCTCAACTCAGAAGAGGGAAAACCAGACCTATTAACTTTAGAAGGAGTTTTAGTGACAATTTGTGGTTATTTTAGGGTGCCTTTTGGTGGACCTATACCCTTAAGGTCTCATGAAGGCATTTTTCAAACAAAGGGTTATGCCCTTTTATGAGAAATTGTTAATGTAGCTCTTAGGACACAGCAACATGAGTTTTTGGGTTTTTTTTTTCCATATCACTACACCTGTTCACTTGACTGTTTCCTTGCCTAGATTATGATATTCTTTAAGGCAGGGATTTTGCTGTATTCACTTTTGTGTTCCGAAAGTGACAGTCCCTGAAACATAATAAGGACTTTAAAAAATGTCATCCAAATTCCTGTTTTTAAATTTAAATTATAATCAGGAAACCAGTGGAATGTGAATCAGAAACTAGTAAGTATGTTTCCATGTTCCCAGAACTGAACTGCAAATTGATATTGTATTGAACCTGAACCTGAACTAAATTGAAACAAAGCTTCTTGATATTTTCATTGGAAATCAGAATTGCTTACTGGCTGAACCAGTAGTAAACTGCAGCACCACTGAACTGGAAGCAGAACTAATCTGAAAAATGTACTGGTTTATCCTCTAGTTGCTTAGTAAGGTACTTGGATATTCTATGAATATGAAATAGCCATTTCATTGATAGTGGATCTAAATATAGTAACTCATTAGGTGAGATCTTTTCCTGCTTCTACCTGTAAGATAACAGGATCTCTTACAAGATCCTCTTACCTAAAGGAAATTATTCCAGGGAATTATTGCCAAAATATTGTTGATAGTCTTATCTCTCTTCCTTCCTTCCTGCCCCTCCCTCCCATGATTCCTCGCCTTATCGCAAAGCTCATTCTAGAATAAGATGAAAATTAATTAGAGAGGAAATCAGGAGATGGAAGCAGGAGATTTTTTTGCGGAGGGGCAAGGAGGATAGGGAAACAAATCAAGATAGGAAAAATAAAATGAAGCTAGGAAAACCATTGTATCTAAATATGTGTCCAAAGTCTTATTCATTTTGCTAAAAGATGTTATAAACTTTAATAAAGTTAAAGTATTTGGAATCAATGACAGTAATATACAGTTAAATTAGATCTGATAGAATAAAATTGGGTGCATTATGAGAGAAAAATGTTTGCCTTTAAATTTTACCAACTTAGTTTTCCTTCCTGATTTGTGAAGAATTCGCATTAGTTTACTATTGAACATATTCCCCTTCAGTTATTTGAATTCGCTTGCTAGGCAAATTAAAATTCAGTAACATAATTTCAAAATTGTGTGCTTTAAGCTGGTTATGTGGATCAGTCCACAGAAAACATTTCTTAAAAGTGTTTTCTTTCTGTTAAAAATAATATGAATGGCTTCAAATAGTCTTTATGATGAAATACCACAGTGTCTCACCTGTTTGCAAAATATGGTAATAGCTCCTTTAATTTTCTCTTGATCTTATTATAATTTAGAAAAGGTTAATTAGATATCCACTGATCATAGTGAAAGAAAATTTCAGAAAATATAATATTACAAAACATCCTAGTAGGGTATGAAGGTAACACCACAAGAGGGTACTATAATTTTATCAAATTTGTCCTGGTAAGTTGGCTCAGAAGGTGAAATGATTAGAGTGTGCAGAGTTAATTTTAATATGCTAATACATCTCAGCAAGTTGGGAACTTAAATAAAATGATACAATTAATATACTTTTATGGGATGTAGAAAGACTTAGTAAGGTCATTTGTAGATTATATTAGAGCTACATTTAGACTTACTGGGTTTAAAATTCATCATTCTCGAAAGTAGCAGATGTCTGATGTATGCATTTTAGTGACCTTTGAATAAAGAAGTGAATGTCTAATTGTGTGGATTTTGATCTGGGTTCTTAAAATAAATTAACTCTCTGGTCTGCCCTCAAAATATAGCCAGGATCAAGCCTTTAGATATTAATTTCCTTAGTGTTGCAATATAGAAAATGTTGCAGTATGTTAATCCTGGAAGGGATTTTTTTTTTCAAAAGGACATTTAATTGTAGAAAACTTTAGTTTCTTAATGTCCTTCTGAAAGTGATTCTGCAATTTTGCTTGGTAATAAACTTGAGTGGCTTATAGTGCTCTTGATTGGACAATTCTCTTTTATTGAAGGTACTTGTGTAGCCAAAGTTTTGTTTTTAAAAAAAAATTTTTTTAAGGTAACATCCTGGTACTCTACATGTTTATGTGCTAATTTTAGTGGGTGTTGCTCATTTGATGAGTGAGTTAGACCAGTGGTATTTGAAATAAACTAGTGATTCAACTATGTGAAGAGCAATTACATGTTTACAGACTACAAATAGAATTGCTAGGTATGCCGTCTTTTGTCACATACTTATCCAGTGTTACTAAACTTTGAGCCATGAGAATCAAGTCTCTTCTTCTTTCTCAACTTTGGTGTGTTAGGCTTAATATAAATATAGCTTTATGTGTATTTAGAAATATACCTTTATATCTTTGTAGATTACAAAACAGCATGTACAGGATCAACCTATTTTTACAAAAATAATGCCTGTTAGTATCATGAGTGGATCTTAGGAGGAAATGAGCTATTGAAAAATAAATTCTTTCTTCTGATGGAAGATGGAATGAGAATAGAGGCCCCTGTGGACAGCAGGCTGTCAATTATGAATGACAGAATTTTAAGTGTTGATGTGGAAATTAAACTGCAAGTATCATGGCAGAAGGAATTGGGTCTATTTTGCTCGCTATTGTTTTCTAGAGCCTAGCATAGTGCCTGTCACATGATAAGCCCGTAAGAAGTATTTATTGAATGAATGAAATGAGCTGAGTATGAGCACATAGTGACATATCCCACCTGTTAAAATGACTTGGCTCCTTGGCTTTTCCAGAACAATAAGCTTTGACAATAACCTGTAGCATCATGTTCTGGCCCCAGAGGATCACTAACATGCCATCTGAAACTAGCCATATTTTTTTGACAGAATATTTATACAGGTGTCTGGCATCATTCCTTCAGATCAAAAAGGCTTCTTTTCTGAAAGGGACTGGTATTATCTGATCAGTCCTGACGATGGTTTGGGATGATTGGGATAAACTTTCACCTTGCCTTCTAGAGACTTTGGGGACTGACTGGTGCGGAATAGGAGTCCAACACGTCTTTGCTTCTTGGGATGGGAAAAGCTTGAATGTCTTATAGGCTGTCTTATATGGAATGAAAAGGGGGTAATTGATGGGGAAGGGCCTGGGCAGGCAGAGGGTGATGGGGTCAGCATCGCAAGGCCAGAGGAGAGACACCTTTTTGGAATCTCCTAAATCAGAAGCTAGGTTCTTCCCTGCCCTCATCTGCCACATCTAATTGGACACCATGAACAAAGTATTTACTTCCTAAGTAGCTCAACATCTAGTCCCTTCTCTTTGTCAACTGCTGCTGTCTTGGTTCACATTCTTACTCTTCACAGTCTAGAGTACTGTAACATAGTAAAATGCTGTTCTGGACTACAGCAATACAGCAAAATGCTGTTCTAGACTATTGCAATATACTAAAGTGCTGTTCTGGACTACTTCAACGAGTGTCCTCCCTTTCTGCCACTCCAGCCTGCCTCAATCACATGTTCACCCTGCTGCCAGAAGGATCTCTCTAAAATGCGGATTTGATCATGCCTATTCCCTGTTTTAAAAAAACCCTACAGTGACTCCCCAGTGCTTCCAGGATAAATCCCAATGCCTTAGCCTAGAACCTGAGGTTCTTTGTCATCTGAAATATGCCTGCTTATTTAGCTTCACCTATTACAGCTCCTTCTAGCATATCCTCAACACCAGCAATCTATCCTGGAACTGAGCAGCTCTTTTATCCCTTCTCCCTTTATTGTGTAGTTTCTTGACTTAAAAAGACCTCTCCCCCAATTCTGTGCCTTTATACTTAGTTGTGGTAATGAAGTCTTGATGGTGGATGCCATCTTTCCTTGGTGCCTGAGTTACATTATATCTATTGCAGCAATTTTCAACCAGTGTGCTGCAAGAATTCTTAAAACATGCAATGCCTGACTATTTAGTCAAGGACACTGACCTCTTTTCTCTTAGATTGTCAAATTAAAAAAAAATGATGACAGCCAACACATCAGTAGCCATCTAGTGTGAAAGAATCAAAATTATACCTATTTTTGTCTGACTGGAAAAAAATATATTTTTTGGTGTACCACAAAATTTTAGTAATTTAATTAGTTTGTATGTGCCATGAGGTGAAAAAGATTGAAAATCGCTGCTCTTTTGGTCAGAGACAGCCTGCCTGCTTCTGTTGGTTTCAAAGCCTGTGCCTTGTTTTGGGATATTTACAATGTTCCTTGTTTTCTCATCTTCTACCTTTAACATTTTGGTGATTTCTGTGATTTACTTAAGAGGTAGTATTTCTAAATCCCACTGTGTATAATATCAAAACTCTTAATCATATGGTAAAAATCACAGATAATTTCTACCAGGTTAGAGGCTGTCCTCTCATATTCATTGTCACGAGACAGCCTATTTTATTTTGGAATGTTCCTACGGGTAAGGAGGTGAGGCTGATGGAAACAAGTGTGAAGAAAATGGAAAGGAGGAGGATGGGCGGAGAGTGATTATTTAAAAAACTTAAAGGCCAAATATAGTCACCGAGTAAGTTTTTACTTATAGTAAAACTTTTTCTTTGATGCCTATTTCTGGGAATAGGTAGAGAAATAAAATATCTGGTTTTGAATTTCTGTGGAGTTGATATATATCGCAAGGTTATTCTTAATTATCTGTGAAGCTTTATTAGAAGAATATAGTGATGTATTTTTGAAGCAGAAAATTCATAGTAATGAAAAAATACTTCAAATGATTCTCAGTTTCTATTTAGCAAAATCTGACATGAACAGAAATAATTAGAGTGATAAAGTCTAACTAGCACTAGTAAATTTGACTAAAAGCCAAGAACAGCACAGCCAGGACACTTATGTTCATGTTTAAATTACTCAAGTGCTTAATTATATAATTTCAGTTTCAATTACCAAATGCCCTTACTTTTAAAATTAGTCCTTTGAGTATTAGCTGCATGATGTTGTTATTAAAGTTGAAAATCTGCTATTACAGTTTAGAGGATTATTGCAAAGTTGTTGGCATATGTCTTGTTTAATAAATAAGTTTAATTGTGCATGTAATCTGGTAATTTAATAATGATGAATTATTTTTTACAGAAATGTAGAAAGACTATTTTTTTCTTAGGGTACAACAAAATTACTTTTTAAGACATATTTTCCAGAGGAAATATTTTACTATAAAAATTCCTAAGATACCTCTTATACCATATTTACTCCTCAGATAGTGATACTTAGCGGAGATTTTTACATTAAACCCCCCTCCCATATAAATGAGATTGAGAGTAGGGAAATGAAGTTCAATTAACAAGCAAGTGATGTTTTCATTTAATGCGTTCTCAGTTTGTCTTACCTTACCCCTAGAATACTGAAAGTATGGATAAGTAGTCCATAGAGTAGATTAGTGTATTTTACTCCATGAAGCATTTTCACCATTTGGTTATGAACTCACAGCTGCTATTAATGTTAATGAGCTTCACTAGTCAGGAAAGTCCCTTGAGCTCATCCTGAATAACCTTGAGCAAAACCATCTGATTGGCCATTATATTGTTCACGCTTCCATCAGCTATTGCTGTCTGAATTGAATTATAGGAGGGGGAAAAGCCAATTGTTTTATATCTCAGAATAATAAATTTCAGAATTTTAGAATTCAAGTATATTTTCTTTTCTAAATTACATTGGCCTCTCAGTTTATTCTTAGATGAAGTCTGCTTCAGGATTCTTTATTAACCTTTGCCTTCGTTTGATGGGTGAAGAAATGGAGGAACAAAAGGTTTCTTCACCATTTGTAAAAGATTATGTAACTAATGATAGAGAAAGTGCTAAAATCCAACTCCAATAAAAAAGAAATGATAGATTACCTCATTTGTTTCAACATATTGAGAGGAGATTTAAGAATGTTTTCAGAAAATTTGAGTTTAACTGATGGGCTCATAGAATATTAAGCAGCTAAAAAATGATAATTTTTACCTCTAGGGAAAACAGTAAGTTGTAATAGGAATGAAATAAATTATACCATGAGGCTCAGTTGTAAATAACAGTTACATGATTATGTTGATTTAAACACTGATTATTGATTTAACCAAAAATCGAATACCACTGTGTTGAGAAGCTGAGGTAAGAGGATTTGGGGTAAGTGGGTGGGTGGACAGTAGTATGAAGGTGATAAATCCTCATTTCCTACAATAAAGAGATGATAATCCTATTAGTTAAAATGCAGATGGAGAAATTAGAAGAAGGAGCTAAACACAGGTGGCAAACACGAGGTGGAGGGCCAGATTCAGCCCACAGGCCTTGTTTGATCCACCTGGCACCTTGTTTCTACCTGGAGGCAGTGCTGAGCTCCTTGCCCCTAGTTAAGGAGTAGTTACATTAATACAGTCCTAGAATTATTTTGGCCATTTGAGGCAACCTTGAAGCTGATGTGGCCCCTGGTGAAAATGAGATCGACACCCGTGATCTAAGGTTAGTCCTGGACACGCAGAGCTTCTCGACTTGACATTCCCCTACTAAGGGCTTTCTTTGGCTTTGCAGGATCTGGGCTGGGCCAGGTGCAGCTTCAGGGTGAAGTTCGTTCTGTATTTAACCCTCAGCCAATGAGGGTTGGGAGTTGGTAGATAAATTGCCCTTCTACCAGCTCTCAGGTGTGTAGGTTTGGAGGCTTGTGCCACAGAGCGTTTGAGAGGGTCCTAGCAGGACTGTGCTCTGGATATCTGTCAGGTAACCTTGTTGATGCACTTTTGTATGGTTTTTTTTCTTTTCCCCACTTCTCCATTGGTGCCTTCTGACATGATTTCTCAAATTACCTCCCTGCCTCCTCATCTCAGGATCTGCTTTTTGGGGAACCCTAAGATGCCATTACATAGATACAAACTTTTAACTCTATATTAATGGAATCAACCTCCATGTATTTTTAAGCCTAAGAATCTTCAATGAGTTTTCCTTGTTAAAATACAGAAATGACTTTTTGAATTTACCTTTATAGAAAATTAGGTTAACTTCTTGATATTTTGGATTAGTTTATGAAACGGGGTTTTGTGGACTATTTTCCTTTAAAAATGCTAGAGGAAAAGTGTGGGTAAAGCTACCTTTCTTTTGTCAGTTTTCTGATATTTTAATTTAATTAAAAAATTGTTTTTTCTTTTATTGATTCCAGAGGGAGGGGAAGGGAGGGAGAAAGTAAGGGAGAGAAACATTGACCTGAGAGAGAAATATCAACCAGTCTCCTCTTGCATGTGCCCCTACTGGGAACTGAAACTGCAACCTCAGGCATGTACCCTGAATAGGAATCAAACCTACGGCCTTTCGGTTTGCAGGATGATGCCCAACCAAGCCATACTGGCTAGAGCTAATTTAATTTTTGTCTTTTAAAAAGTGTTAGAAGTATCCCAAATTATTTTATTAATTGGCCTGCAAAATAAGTTGTAAATCTTTCTAAAAATTTTATGGATACAGAAGTGATAGCATAAGGTGATAACTACTGTTTAAAAAGGTGAGAAAATGAGCAAGAGTTAATTCAAACCTCTATAAATTAGGAAAGAGGCTATATTAATATTAGTAAGGATTCCACCTGCAACATGTTTTTGTTGTTGTTGTTTAGCCTGTTATATATATATTTTGGAACACAGAAGTGTTTTTATTTGCCTGTTAGTTCTGTGGCCTTTTTCTGTACACATCATTACAAACCCAAAGTTAACTTTTATTGAGCAATTTTCAGGTGTTTCCAAAATTGAAACAATTAAAACTGATATATGTACAAATAGCTTTGATTTTGTTAGACACTGGTGATTTGAGATTTCCTTGGTGATGCTGGAATATGTTTTGAGCAAGTTGGGGGGTCATGGAAGGACAGAATGGCAGAGTGGAAGGTCACATGACTTTTGAACTCAAGTCCCCATCCCAGCCTGTTGCTAACAGTATATATCAGGACAAATGCTCTTTTCTCATCTGAAAAATCTACTTTTCGAAGTAGCTGTGAATATTAGATGAGATCATCCATATGAAGTACCAAATAGAGTGCCTGACATATAGAAGTCTGTAAATGCTAACTTATTGTAAGAAATGTTGAAGTAATCCAAACAGGATAGATATCTCCCATTTCTATTTATGCATAAACAATTTTATTTCCTGAAGAAATCTGGTCTTTTATTTATTTATTTATATTTTAAAATTATTTTATTGTTGTTCAATTACAGTTGTCTGCATTTTCCCCCTGCCACTCTCCCCCACCCCAGCCAAACCCATCTCCCTCCTTTGTGTCCATTTTCCCCCTTGGTTTTGTCCATCTGTCCTTTATAGTAGTGGTCTTAAAGTTATAACTTTACATGGAAGCTTTTCAGACTTCATCAGTTTAGTGTACTAACATATCATTGTATAGTTTATTTCTGCTGTTGAAACATATAGTCCTGAAGCGTAGATTGTCTCTCAAATTGTAATTTCAACTGTGGCATCTTTTCCAAAATTGCTTTGGCTATGAGGTTGTATTCCAAGCACTATTGTAGCTCTTATTTGTTAGACCCCGTTCCTTTTGAAAACCCATTTTGCCTCAGGTCTAGGATAAGTATTTTATTTCATGGTTCTCCTAGATATTGTACCTTAGGCCCCAAATTCTTGAGAGTGGCTTCCAAGTGTCATTATAGCCTCCCAAATGTCATTTTGGGGTTCCACATGGCTTAGTTTCGGGTAGTATCGTATTTGTGGGAACACTAAAAGTTGATTCCAATATAATCATTCCCTCAGTAAAGTATGTTGATTAGTGCTCACCACATGATGAGTGATTGCAGCCGGTGAGCTTTATTCTTGGGCACTTTTGCTCTCATTATTTGCATTAAATACCTACCATAAGTCAAGTCTGTTTTCAAGCCAGTTTTTTTTTTTTTTGTATTAAAACTATGTAATGTAAAGGGTTTTCAGGAACTACTCTAAAGGACACATGGACAAAACCAAGGGGAAGGGTGGAAGCAAAGGAGGGAGGTGGGTTTGGATGGGGTTGGGGGGAGGGGAGGGGAGAAAATGCAGACAACTGTAACTGAAAAAATAATAAAACTATGTAATGTAGTTAAATATTATATAAACTGATGAACTGTGTGTATATAAGTAAAGAGTTCTTTCTATGAAAATTGTACTGAATGCTTTAGAAAAACTTAAAGGCGCATCGCTGAAAATGCTGTCAAATTAAATGTTTAATATTGGAAAATAGCACAAATCTAAAAGTGCTCTGTTGTTAGATTGCTGTACTAGCGTTTCTACATTCTTGTAGTTTAAATAAATGAACTGGATATCATAGATAGTGTATCTTAGGTGCAGCTCATGCAAGAAAAATAGTATGATAGTCTAGTTGGTGGGCTTCTACTGAAAGAGAGTGTCTTGATTTTATACCAAAAGTTTGGTGGTAGTAAATATTTTATAGCAAATAATAGGTAACTTAGATGGTGGGGAAAAATAAAAATGGCCATATATTGGACAATAGAAGAGAAATTATCCACTAAACTTGATTAGTTATCTATAGGTGAATGAAACATTTACCAATATTATTGATATTTCTATAATATTGATAAATAGGCACAAAACATAAGATGTTGCTTAAAAAACAGACACGCAGAGCAGAGCATGCATCATCCAGATGCAGAGAAACATCACAGCAGTGGCTTGCAGCCTTTCACCTGGAGCTTTAATATTGCCACTTGAGGTTATTGACCAACCAGCAAATCCTAGAGCATTTAAAGGTATGAATTGTTTGTCTTTACCAGTTTGCTCCAGTTCACAAAATATGGTGTGGATGAACTCAGAACAAAGAATTTGTTTTTTACGAAGTTGTATATTTCCTGAAGAAAAACTGCCTGAAAAAAACACTAAAAAAAGCTATGTCCTTCCAACTACTCCTTTACATGCTCTTTTTGACTTTTATTTTGGAAACAAAGATAAAAGTGTATGTAGCAGAGAATTGAGTTACCACTATATATATTATTTATAATATAGTATTGGAGTAGAATAGTTTCCAGTGCAGTGTATTCTACATCTTGGAACAAACTATCCTGAACTTGACAACTACTGCAGAAGATCCAAATGTACAAGAAGAAAATCAAGGACATGGTTTATTAGTTAGCTGATAACAACCAAATCAAGTGTTCTAGTCATTTTTAGGAAGATGGTGTACAATGAAAGATTGAAGGTGACAATTTTTTGGAAAGTGAAATTGTGAATAGTGTAGAAGTCATATATGCTAAACCAAGAAAAATGGAGCTGAATATGAAGAAAAAGATAAAAACAAATCTAGAAGCCAAATTTATTCATGTTGTAGCCAAAAAATGCTGCTCTACAGTGTACTGGACCACAGCCTGAATTGACAACGATCAATAATATGGTACAAAAACTAGAAGAACTGCATGTGAAAAATGGTATTCCATCCACTAACAAATTACTATTAGATTCTATTAAGTGAATTTATATTTACATTTTAAGTTAAAAGAAAAATTTAAAGTGAATTTTTAAAAAATTATTTTTACCCGGCTGGTGTAGCTCAGTGGATTGAGCGCGGGCTGGGAACCAAAAGGTCCCGCGGTTCGATTCCCAGTCGGGGCACATGCCTGGGTTGCAGGCCAGGTCCCCAGTGAGGGCCATGTGAGAGCAACCATACATTGCTGTTTCTCTCCCTCTCTTTCTCCCTCCCTTCTCCTCTCTCTAAAAATAAATAAATAAAATCTTAAAAAAAAAAGTTTAAAAAAAATTATTTTTTAAAAAGTTAACCTGTCAACCACCAACTCTAAAGCCGGTAATAGGATTTGGACTGTATTCTTAAATATCTCCTCTAAGTTTTCTGTTGCCACTTTAAGCTTGATTCTTCTCAGATTGGGTTCAGTAGTGTGGACTGAAGCTGGAATATGTAATGGAAAGTATTACCTATTGAGTGTCGAGGGAGAGTTGAGAGATAGATATCCAGAATCAGGAATCTTAGTCCTATCACCTTCCAAATGATGTGGTAATTCCTTTATAGGCCAAGTGCTAGGTGACCATCTAAGTGTTGTAGGTGACTTGAAGCTGTGATCTTGACCCATATCCCTTAGACTGCATTGGGACATTTCCTACATGAATCAATAAAATAAGTACATATTCATTGCCTTGGGAACTGAGAGCTTTTAAGATAGCCCCAAAGTTAGCCATATTTGAAAATCTGACCAGTGCATTGACAGCATGCATCCTGTAACTGAAATAGCACATTCTTCAACTGTAGTTTTGCTGTGACACTCATAGATGAAGTCAGGAATGGTGGCAATTTTGTGGGCTAATGAAAATTATTATGGGTTTATAAAACTCAATCTATATGCAAGGCTTTTTTGTGCTCCTCTTTTAGTG
Source organism: Micronycteris hirsuta (assembly GCA_004026765.1). Classification (NCBI taxonomy): domain Eukaryota; kingdom Metazoa; phylum Chordata; class Mammalia; order Chiroptera; family Phyllostomidae; genus Micronycteris; species Micronycteris hirsuta. Next base: position 40,421 of record PVJI01013371.1, read on the forward strand.
ACATTGTGTCTTTTTTCTCCCCTACCCCCATCACCCTTTGGCTATTACAGAGTTGAGGGGGAATTCCCTGTGGATTGTGTGAGCTTCAGAGAAATGAAACAAACACAAAAGATAGAAAAGACTTGGTTCTCTGTTCTTATTGTCTACATGAACATCCACCCACTGTTTCTTCTTCAGAGTCTAATATACATCACATTACAAACTACGGAGCTTCATTTAAGTGATTCAATCACTCTGTTTTGGTCATTATGCAGAATTGACAGAAAATTTTCCACTTGCTCCGAGAAATTGCTGAGATTCCTTTGGGAGAACTAAATAAAGACACTATTAAGAGAAATGTTAAGAAACCTGACAAATGAGAACAACAGACAGCAAAAGTCAGCACATGTTCAAAGGAAAGTGACTATAACCTCTGTCACTGCATTTTCAAAAATCCCTTCCTCAGATGATTAGTAAAATACTTGCATATTTTCTAATGTGTTTTTCTTATGACATGATGTATTTCAGTAGGCACATTTGTGGGTGTAGTGGGTTTTTCTTTTTATAAAAGATCTGAATTATAAGATGAAATATCTATTTGAGTGGGGTTTTTTTGGTTGTTTTAAAATGTAATATTGAAATATAACAGTAGTAAAACTGTACACTAATAGCTAGCCCTCATCCTCCTCAGAGTTGGCTCAGAATAGCAAGCTGCTGCATCATCACTGTTACAGATATGAAATTAATACGGTTGACAACATGGTTGTATCTCTTTGAGCTTAAAGGAATGAAAAATACAAAAAAATCAAGCCAAGATTGATCATTATTTTTCCACATCCTTGTGCATCCTTTAATATCAAAATCCCTTGTTAGTGTTATGGTACTCTTCTTCTTCCTCTTTGATTTGAAGGTCTTCAGTTTCATACCATTGTAGCCCTAGACCGTCATAACACCTGCCCCTTGTTGTTCTAAGGAACTTCTCCACCAGACTGGGTGGTTGGTAGGCACTTAGTAATTTTGTTAAGTGAATAGGTTTGGTCTCATTCTCTTTTTTCTTTTCTTTAAAATATATTTTATTGATTATGCTATTACACTTGTCCCTCCCCCCCCTTTACTCTCTCTCCTCTGCCTTGCACACCACCTCCCACCCACATTCCCTCCTTTAGTTCATGTCCATGGGTCATATAAGTTCTTTGGCTTCTACATTTCCTATACTATTCTTAACCTCCCCCTGTCTGTTTTCTACCTACCATTTATGCTACTTATTCTCTGCACCCTTTCCTCCCCTCCCCCTACCACTCCCCTGTTGATATCTCTCCATGCCTTATATAAATCCCTTTAACATTTCATACAATAAAGGCTGGGTGATGATGAACTAAACTCCTTGAACTTGACCTTATCTGAGAAGCACTTTATCTGCCCTTCCATTCTAAATGAGAGTTTAGCTGGGTAGAGTATTCTTGGATATAGGTCCTTGCCTTTCATGACTTGGAATATTTCTCTCCAGCCCCTTCTTGCCTGTAAGGTCTCTTTTGAGAAATCAGCTGACAGTCTTATGGGGATTCCTTTGTAGGTAACTGTCTCCTTTTCTCTTGCTGCTTCTAAGATTCTCTCCTTATTTTTAATCTTGGGTAATGTCATTATGATATGTTGTGGTGTGTTCCTCTTTGGGTCCAACTTCTTTGGGACTCTCTGAGCTTCCTGGACTTCCTGAAAGTCTATTTCCTTTGCCAGCTTGGGGAAGTTCTCCTTCATTATTTGTTCAAATAGGTTTTCAATCCCTTGGTCTTCCTCTTCTCCTTCTGGCACCCCTATGACTCGGATGTTGGGATGTTTAAAGATGTCCTGGAGGTTCTTAAGCCTCTCCTCATTTTTTTGAATTCCTGTTTCTTCATTCTCTTCTGGTTGGATGTTTTTTCTTTCTGCTGGTCCACTCCATTGATTTGAGTCCCAGTTTCCTTCTCATCCCTATTAGTTCCCTGCAGATTTCCCCTCATTTCTTTTATCGTATCCTCCATTTGTTCAACTAATTGCGACCATCTTACTTCCAGTCCTGTAAGCATCCTGATTACCAGTGTTTTGTACTGTGTTTCTCATAGATTGGCTATCTCTTCATCACTAAGTTGTATTTTTTCGGGAGCTTTTATCTGTTCTTTCATTTGGGCCATTTTTTTTTCTCAGTGCGCCTATTACTTTATGGGGCGGGGCCTTAGGTGTTCACCAGGGTGGAGCAACCCACATCGTTGTGTTGTGACGCAGCATGTGGGGGCAGGTCCTGAGAGAACAATGGCGCTTGCTCCACTCTCTGCACTTCCGCTACTACCCACAAGCAAGTTGGACCCTTCTTTGCTGGCTCCGGGGTGGGTGGGTGGGCCTGTGCAGTTCCAAGTCCCTGTGGGTCTCTCCAGCGAACTCTCCTGTGAGGCCGGGAGGTCCTCCCGTTGCCACCTCAACCCCCACAGGTGTGTTCAATCAGTGGTTTGAGACTCTTTCCCCGAATTGGTGGGTTTTGCGGTCTGCCCCAGCTTTTTCTCCTGGTTTATCTGCTCTCGAATGAGGTACCGCCTGGTCCACCAGTCTCGGCCCTGCTGGTTCCAGGTGGGCCAGCTGCTGGTTTCACTGAGTGCACCGGCAGCCTTTTGGCCAAGCCACCCACCACAGGTCTCTCCCGGCAGCTGTAGCGTAGCTGGTACTGCTCCAGAAACCGCTGTCTGGCTGCACACTCTTCACCTGGCTCTGTCCCACTTACCGGTCCGGATGAACATGTCGTCTTTAACGCCTTGGTTGTTGGTCTTCCACTCAGTTAGATTTTCTGTCAGATCTGGCTGTTTTTGTTTTTTTAAATTGTTGTTTTCATCTTTTGGTTGTGAGAGGAGGCACAGTGTGTCTACCTACACCTCCATCTTGGCCAGAAGTCTAACTTAGAATATCTTATTTCATCTCTTTGTTCCCAATCTTCCATGAAAATTTATTTTAGGTATATTTCATTTAGATAGCATCTAGCTGGATTTTTAACCTGGCTTGAGAGTTTCTGTCTTTTAAAATAGGCATTTAACTTATTTATAGATAATATAATTATAGACATACTTAGTCTATGCTTGCCATTTTTAATTTTTTCCAAGTTACTATGCTTTATTGTGTAAAATTTTCCTTTTCTTTTGTCAAATTTATAACTTTCCCCCCACTATTTTCTGTACTGTTGTCTATTTTTGGAATCACATATACTTTTTTGAGTGTTTTTAAAAATAATCACCTTTAAATTTATATTTTTCTTCAATGCTTACAATTAATTATTGTATATTTATTAATCATGTACAAAACAAGAATTTTAGCATATTTTGACCTCACATTTCTCATCCCACCATTTTATGTTTAAGATTATCTTGGATTTTAGTTCTAAATTGTTATTTTCATTTAAACATTTTTTTAAAAATATATGTCAGTGTGATTAGCTTCTTTGCTTAGCACTTTTTTATCTCCCCTACCTTTCTCCTGGTCCTTTGTGTTCTCATGTGTAGTCTAGTGTAATCACATTACTTATTCACTTGCTCTTTTGCTGGGTGATGGGTGAAGACTTACTTTTGCATCTCTGGAGTTTGGCCTGTAGTAGATAAATTGTAAATGTTCATTGAGTGACTGTAAGCCCCACTACCCCATGTCTGCCCTGTGCTTTGATCCATCTCCCTGTGTTTCTACTTTACCTCATTCTTTTTCACCTAGATTCTTACATTATATCAGAACCACAAAGGTGTCTATTTGCAGTACACCACTGGGACATCAGAATTGGCAGGAATAGACAGAATGTGGGGCTCAGGGAGCTCTGTTGAGAGGAGTCATGTTTGTTCTGCCCTTTGACCCTCAGTCAATTGCAGAAATTTATTTCCCTAGACATTTATAGGTATGCTGACAGAGTACTTTACAAAGCTGAGATTGTAGAGGAATAGGAACACTAATGAAGGAGCAGTTATGCATTGAATATTTACTTGCCAGATGTGACAATGGAACAAAAGCACATCTCAGGGCTTAGATGTAGGAGGAATCTTCAGATAGTATATCTATTTATCTGGTCATATAGTCTGAATATAAGACTAAAGACAGGATCATTCCATATAGAATATTAATGACCAACTTGTTCTGCGGTGATTTAATTGTCACTTAGAGGGAAAATGACTTTACAACATGGGAAGAATATTCTACAAAATCCTAGATGTATTGGGAAGTTTACCGTAGGCCTACATTATACATTAAGCCATTCTTTTACTTCATCACTCTGAATACCACACTAAAGTTTTTCCTCTTTGTTTATACTTTTAAAGACATTTATTGGCTATCATCATGAGTCCCTAGTTGGCTCGGTTGTTGTTTGGCCAGGTAGTTCATTATTAATTTTCATTTTTATACTTCTTTTTTCTTTAGTTCTGTCCTTATTATTTTTACTCTCTCTCCTGTCTCTGACTTAACTTCAGGCTTTGTTCACAAGGCTTAAGAGAGTTCTTTGAGCAATCCCTTTTGTTTTTCTTTTCCTTAGGTGGAAGGTACCTCCAGGGACCAAGAGCAATGTTGTCACAGGGCAGGATAAGTTAGGGCACTCATCTGGAATCCTGTGCTGTAGGAGGGATCCTACAGTCATGGGGTGGGAGAACCTACAATAAAGTGAATCCATCCAGTACCAAGATGGTCCTGCCTACATTTCATTTTCTATCTTTCCTTCTCCTCACCTTCCCAAGTCCCTGTGGAACCTAGCAGAGGATGCAGACCTAGTCAGGCATCTGGAGCCTCAAGGAGTAACCCTAACTCTCTGTTCCTAGTGATCATTAACACTTACCTTTTACCTTCATCACCAATGAGAAGAGACCCAGGGAAAAGACAGCCAAGTTGAGACTTTTGGCAGGGTGCTATAGGATAATATGGTGTGTGTGTGAGAAATGCATTTTGCCATAGTCACAAGTTCAGATCTGCAATTGATAGCCTGATAGTTGAACGAATTCTTGCCTTTCTCTATGGAATGCCCAATCTCTGAACTATGTAAAATATTCAAGCATTTTAAATGTACATTCACATGAGATTTCACTCAGAATAGGCTGTTATGAATATTCATGTTGGAGTATTTAGCCTTAGGGTGTAAAATATTAATCTCTTACCTGAGTTTTACATCTAATTCTTTTTCAATGACACAGAAAAATTAAATGTTACCTGCCACAAGGGGCATCATTAGGATGAGCTTTTTAGGATAAAACTCTAAAAGTTAAAACTTGCAGTCTCAATTTTTTGCTGTCTCCCATCATGCGACAGGCAAAATTTATAAAAGCATTACCATCGTGTTTGTTCAGTGTTGACCTCCTATCCAGATCTGACAAGCAAATATTAAAGATCATTTTCTATTGTAGTGAATATGAACAATCCAAGTTTATTTTTTTATATTAGGATTTGTTATGAAGAGTGTATGTTTAGTGGTTACAATCATTATTAATAGAAACTATAAAGACAGACTCACTATGATGAATAATCAATGAAATTAAGTACTCTAAATTGGAGAGGAATAATGAATAGCATTGGATTACATGCTATTCTGTTGTGGTGCATGCTTGTGTTTTGTTTGTTGGTGCTTAGTTTGAGAGTTCAGGTGGGTTTTTCCGAAAGGGCATATGAAGAGTGGAGGGGAAAAGGTAGCTGAACGGTAGTTTTTTTTTGTATTTCCTTCTTTCTTATAAGAATACTAAGCATTCATTGAAGAAAATTTAAAAATAATGGATGCTTAAAATAAAATACACCTTTGAACTACTACTAAGAAAAATCACCACTGGCTCTGGCCAGATGGCTCAGTTGGTTGGAGTGTTGTCTCCATACACCAAAAGGTTGCAAGTTTGATTCCCGGAAAGGGCACATATCTAGGTTGCAGGGCCCATCCTATTTGGGCTATGTATAGGAGACAACTGATGAATGTTTCTCTCTCTCTCCCACACACACACGCATTTACTCTCTCTAAAATCAAGGAACATATCCTCAGGTGAGGATTTAAAAAAAAAAAAGGAAAAATCACCACTGTAATTTCAGTTTTTTAGTTTAGTTTGCCTTTGATACTATATTAAAAATTCAAATATGTATATTTTACAAAACCAGAGTCACACTGTACTATTTTATAATTTGCTGTATTTCAATAATTATTATGATAATTTTTTGGCATCATTTAAAATAACTATAACATCCTATTATATGAATTAAAATTAATGTAAATAATTAGGTATTTTGATATTGAGGTAGTTTCCAATTTTATGTTATTATAAATGTTATTTTAGTGAACCTCTTGAAAGCTATTTTTTTGCATAAGTCTATTATTCTTATTTTTGGGATATCCTAAAAATGGAATTGCTTAATCAAATAGTATGCACATTTTAGTGCTTTATATATATATTATTAAATTACTCTCCAGAAAGTATGTATCAGTTTATGCTTCCATACCTTCCTGAAAGCCTATCATGATCATTCAAAATGTATATTTGCTAATTTTTTAGGGAAAAACCAGTAACTTACTGTTTGATATTTTAACTGATTTGAAATTTGCTTTTAGTTTATATGAAGCATATTTTTTTAAAGGTAACTTCTTGAAGAAGAATAAAAGTACAAAAGAAAATTCCCCCCTCCTTTTCTGTGGCAAGGATCCCTTCAAAAGAAATAACGACTTCGAGGACTTCCTAAGATGGTGGCATAGGTGAATGCACCGTACCGCCTTGCACAACCAAACAAGGAAAAAATCAGAAATCTACACATCCAAAAACAGCCAGATCTGACAGAAAATCATATTGAGAGGAAGTCCGATAACCAAGGAATTAAAGAAGATACATTCATCTAGTTTGGTGAGCCGGAAGGTGCAGGGCGGAGGGAGAGCGCTCAGCGACCCTGTGGCAAGCAGGTGAGCAGACAGCAGGCCAGCCGCGGTTGGAGGGGCGGTCCTGCGGGGCTGTAGCATACCCAGACGGGGACCGACTGAAGCGCGGTCTGCGCCCGGCTCATCCGGACCCAGCAGGGCCGAGACCGGTGGACTGGGAAGGTCTGCATTCGTGTGCAATGTGCAGAGAAACTGGGAAAGAAAGCAGTGTGCAACCCATCGGCGCAGAGTGAGAGCACCTGTGGGGGTGGAGTCCGCGGCAGGAGGAACTCCCGGCCTCACAGGAAAGTTCGCTGGAGAGACCCGCGGGGGATTGGAACTGTGCAGCCCATCCAGTGACCCCAGAGCGACCCCTGGAGCCAGCACAGAGGGGCCTGAACTGCTTGCAGGAGGTGGTGTGGGTGCGGAGAGTGGAGAAGGCGCCATTGTGCGCTCAGGTCCTGCCCCCAGAGGCTACGTCACAGCATAACTACCGGGAACTTACCTGCACAGGGGGTCCCCAAGATTCCACCCCCCTTACAGTAACAGGCTCACCGAGGGGGGAAAATAGCCCAAAGAAAGGAACAAATCAAAACCCCAGAGGTAACCAAGCAAGAGATAGCCAACCTATCAGATGCACAGTTCAAATCCCTTGTAATAAGGATGCTTTCAGAATTCGATGAAAAATTAACGAACTTGCTTGAACAAATGAGGAGAGATCTGCAGGGAACCAATAGAGATA
>PVJI01013372.1:0-47961 GCA_004026765.1 Micronycteris hirsuta
AGGACCAGGTGAAAGCAATATTCAGAGATCAGCAAGCCGGAATTTTTTAAGATACACCTTTGCCAAATTCCTATTAGAGAATTCCCATCCCACAGACATGATCCACACTTGCTCACACAGGAGTCACACGGAGCTGTGCTCAAAACGTGTAAATTCTCAGGACTGTGTGTTTACACACGTGTGGAAATCACTGCTACAGGTGGAGGTGGAAGACAGTATAAGGGGGATAAATGGTAATGGAAAAATACAATAAAAATAAACTATTAAAAATAAAAATAAAATCAAATAAATTTTAAAATCCCTCCGTTAGTCATGACTGATGTGGCTCAGTTGGTTGGGTGTCACTCTGCAAAATGGAAGGTTGTTTGTTTGCTTCCCGGTAAGGGTACATGCCTGGGTTGGGGTTCAGTCCACAGTCGGAGGCACTTACAAGAAGCGACCAATGAATGTTTCTCTCTCACATCGAAGTTTTTCTCCCCCCTCTTTCTACCTCCCCTTTTCTCTAAAACTAAATAAAATCTTTAAAAAATAAAATCTGTGTGTTAAATTTTTTCCCTAAAGTTCAACTTTTATTTACTGTTATTTTTAATTTTTCTAAAATTTAATTTTATATCCACTTGTCTTTGCTCTCTCAAGTAGAAATGAATAATAATTAAATGCCTTATCTAATTCATATGCTTCTATAAGCAACGTTTAAAGTAATCTTCAAAGAGATAAAATTCCAGCCTACTTTTGCATTTCTGAATTTCAGTTCCTAACCTATTCCTATGATAGCTACATGTGGTATGTTCTCATTTTGACATTATACTACTTACATTATAATTATATAATTATTATATAATTATGACCAATTATAATTAGTTTTTAATTACTTTATTGTTGTTCAATTATAGTTGTCTGCATCCTCTCCCCTTCCCTCCCCTCACCTCCTCCAAACTCACCTCCCTCTCCCGTTGCCACCCTCCCCCTTGGTTCTGTCCATGTGTCCTCTGTAATGGTTCCTGAAAACCCTTCTCCCCAAAGTCGTCCCCCCCCGGCCATTGTTAGATTGTTCTTAATTTCAATGTCTCTTGTCATGTTTTTCTTGCTTTTTGCTTTTGTTGATTATGTACCAGTTAAAGGTGAGATCATATAGTATTCGTCCCTCACTTCCTGGCTTATTTCACTTAGCATAATGCTCTCCAGGTCCATCCATGCTGTCGCAAATGGTATAAGCTCCTTCTTTCTCTATGCTGTGTAGAATTCCATTGTGTAAATGCACCACAGTTTCTTGATCCACTCGTTTGCTGATGGGCACTTAGGTTGCTTCCAGCACTTGGTTATTGTAAATTGGGCTGCTGTGAACATTGGGGTGCATAGGTTGTTTTGGATTGGTGTTTCAGGGCTGTTAGTGTATAATCTCAGCAGTGGAATTAATGGGTCAAAAGGCAGTTCCATTTTTAGTTTTCTGAGGAAATTCCATACTGCTTTCCACAGTGGCTGCACCAGTCTGCATTCTCACCAACAGTGCACTAGGATTCCCTTTTCTCCACATCCCCTCCAACAGTTATCTGTTGCTTTGTTGATGATGGCCATTCTGACTGGTGTGAGGTGGTATCTCATTGTGGTTTTAATTTGCATCTCTCTGATGGCTAATGATATTGAGCATCTTTTCATATGTCTCTGAGCCCTCTGTATGTCCTCCTTGGAGAAGTGTCTGTTCAAGTCTTTTGCCCATTTTTTAATTGGGTTTTTTGTCTTCCTGGAGTGGAGTTGTATGAGTTCTTTATATATTTTGGAGATCAAACCGTTTTCTGTGATACCATTGGAAAGTATGTTATCCCACATGGTTGGTTCTCGTTTTATTTTAATACTGTTTTCTTTAGCTGAGCAGAAGCTTTGTATTTTGATGAGGTCCCATTTATCTATTCTCTCCTTTATGTCCCTTGCTCTAGGGGACATATCAGTGAAGATATTGTTGTGTGGAATGTCTGAGATTTTCCTACCAATGTTTTTCTCTAGGACTTTTATGGTGTCACAACTTATATTTAAGTCTTTTATCCACCTTGAATTTATTTTTGTATATGGTGTAAGTTGGTGCTCAAGTTTCATTTTTTTTTGCATGTAGCTGTCCAGATTTCCCAACACCATTGTTGAAGAGGCTATTTTTATTCCATTTAATGCTTCTTCCCCTTTGTCGAAGATTAATTGCCCATAGAGACTTGGGTTTATTTCTGGGCTCTCTATTCTGTTTCATTGGTCTATCTGTCAGTTTTTATGCCAGTACCAGGCTGTTTTGATTACAGTGGCCTTGTAATACAGTTTGATATCAGGAATTGTAATCCCTCCTGCTTTGCTCTTCTTTCTCAAAAACACAGCAGATATTCGGGGTCGTTTATGGTTCCATATAAATTTTTGAAGTGTTTGTTCTATAACTATAAAAGATGCGATTGGTAGTTTGACAAGGATTGCATTGAATCTATAAATTGCTTTGGGGAGTATGGACATTTTGATGATGTTGATTCTTCCAATCCATGAGCATGATATATGTTTCCATTTGTTTGTGTCTTCCATGATTTCTTTCTTTAGTGTCATGTAGTTTTCTGAGTATAGGTCTTTTACCTCCTTGGTTAGGTTTATTCCTAGGTATTTTTTGTTGTTGTTGTTGCTATATCAAATGGGATATTTTTCCTGATTTCTGCTGCTGATGTTTCATTGTTGGTATACAAAAATGCCTTTGATCTCTGGATATTGATTTTGTATCCCACCGTTTTGCCAAATTCATTGATTAGGTTGAGTAGTTTGTTGGCAGAGTCTGTAGGATTTTCTTTGTCACTATCATGTCATCTGCAAACGATGACAGTTTTTTTCTTCCTTTCCAATTTGGATGCCTTTTATTTTCTTTTCTTGTCTGATTGCTATCGTTAAAACTTCCAGTACTATTTGAATAGGAGTGGTGATAGTGGACAACCTTATATTGTTCCTGATCTTAGTGGGAAAGATTTTAGTTTTTGCCCATTGTGTATGATGTTGGCTGTAGGTTTCTCATATACGGCCTTTATTATGTTGAGGAATGCTCCCTCTATTCCCACTTTGCTGAGTGTTTTTATCATAAATGGATGCTGTACCTTATCGAATACTATTTTCCACATCTATTGAAATGATCATGTGATTTTTGTCTTTGCTTTTGCTTATGTGATGTATTACATTTATTGATTTGTGAATATTGTACCATCCTTGCATTCCTGGGATGAATCCCACTTGGTCATAGTGTATGATCTTTTTATAATATTGCTGGGTGTGGTTTGCCAATATTTTGTTGAGGATTTTAGCATCTATGTTTATCAGTGATATTGGCCTGAAGATATCTTTGTTGTGTTTTTATCTGGTTTTGGGATTAGGATGATACTGGATTCATAAAATGAGTTTAGGAGTCTTCCATCATTTTGGATTTTTTGGAATAGTCTGAGAAGGATAGGGGTTAGCTCTTCCTTAAATGCTTTGTAGAATTCTACTGTGAAACCGTTGGATCCAGGGCTTTTGGTGTGTTGGGAGTTTTTTGATTACTGCTTCAATTTCATCTGCTGTTATTGGTTGGTTCAGGCTTTCTGCTTCTTCTTCATTGAATTTTGGAAGATTATATTTTTATAGAAATTTGTCCATTTCACCTAGGTTTTCAAATTTCTTGGCATACAGCTCTGTGTAGTAGTTTCTTACAATCCTTTCTATTTCTGTGTCATCAGTTGTAATCTCTCCTCTTTCATTTCTGATTGTGTTTATTTTGGTCCTCTCTCTTTGTTCGTGATGAGCCTGCTTAAAGACTTGTTGATTGACACGGGGTAGATCGGACCTGCCGATACCCGTGGGTGACCGTGACCCAATGCGTGTATGAATCTCATACCGAGACACGCGGGGAAAGAGAGACCGGGGCCACGTGGCTGATTCCTCCCATCTCAGGAAAAAGCCTCGTGGCTTGCCCAGCCAGGGTTTTTATCAGGGGCCAATTTACATAGGATTGATTATTCATGGATTAAGCAGAACAGGTAGGATTACTCATAGCAAGGCATTGGATGTAAATTCAGATCCGGTGGCAGACAGGACCAGGTTAAAGTAATATGCAGGGCACAGCAAGCCAGAATTTTTTAAGATACATCTTTGCCAAATTCCTATTAGAGAATTTCCATTCCACAGACATGATCCACACTTGTTCACATGGGAATCACACGGAGCTGTGCTCAAAACGTGTAAATTCTCAGGACTGCGTGTTTACATGCATGTGGAAATCACTGCCACAGTTGATTTTGTTTATTTTTCAAAGAACCAGCTCCTGGATTCATTGATCCTTAGAATTTTGCTTTTAGTTTCTATGTCATTTAATTCTTCTCTAATCTTGGTTATTTCCTTCCTTCTACTTGCTCTGGGCTGTCTTTGTTGTTGTTCCTTGAGTTCTTGTAGATGTAGAGTTAGGTTGTTTGAGATGTTTCTATTTTTTTTAGGTAGGCCTGTATCACTATGAACTTCCCTCTCAGCACTGCCTTTGCTGTGTCCCATAAGTTTTGAGTTGTTGTGCATTCATTTTTATTTGTCTCGATTAACTTTTTGATTTCTTCCTTAATCTCATTCTTGACCTATTTGTTGTTTAATAGCATGCTATTGAATCTCCATGAATTTGAGTGTTTTGGAATTTTTTCCTTGAGGTTGGTTTCTAATTTCAATCCCTTACTGTCAGAAAAAATACTTGATATAATTTCAATTTTCTTGAATTTGTTGAGGCTTGTTTTGTGTCCTCTGATATGGTCTATCTATGAAAATGTTCCGTTTGCTTTCAAAAAGAATATGTATTTTGCTTCGCTGGGGTGAAAGGCTCTGTATATATCAGTTAAGTCCATTTCATCTAGGGTATTGTTCAATGCCACAATATCTTTGTTGATATTTTGTTTGGCAGAGCTATCCATTTTTGACAGCGGGATGTTAAAATCCCGTACTATAATTGTGTTGCTGTCAATATCATTCTTGAAGTCCTCCAAGATTTTCTTTATGTATTTGGGTTCTCCTATGTTGGGTGCATATATATTTACAATGTTTATGTCTTCTTGGTGGATTCTTCCCTTGAATATTATGAAATGTCCTTCTGGGTCTCTCTTTATGGCCCATTTTTGAAGTCTATTTTGTCTGATATGAGTATTGCTACTCCGGCTCTTTTTTCCTGTCCGTTTGCTTGGAAAATTTGTTTCCGGCCCTTCACTTTCAGTCTGTGCAGGTCTTTTGTCCTCAGGTGGGTCTCTTTTAGTCAGCATATGTGTGGCTTGTGCTTTCTTATCCATTCAGCTATTCTATGTCTTTTGATTGGATTTTTAATCCATTTATGTTTAAGGTTATTATTGATAGGCACTTATTCATTGTCATTTTTTGTACCCATGTTCCTCTCTTTCTCTGTCATTTCTTTCCTTTTTTTAAAGTATTCCCTTTAGCAACTCTTGCAGAGCTGGTTTGGTGGAGGTGTATTCTTAGACTTTTTTTGGTCTGGGAAACTCCTTATTTGACCTTCAATCTTGATTGAGAGCCTTGCTAGGTAAAGTAGCCTTTGTTGCAGGTCTCTGGTTCTCATTACTTTGAATATTTTTTGTCATTCTCTTCTGGCTTGGAACATTTCCATTAAGAGGTCATATGCTAATTGTATCAGGGCTCCCTTGTATGTTACTTCCTGTTTCTCCCTTGCTGCCTTTAAGATTCTTTCTTTGTCTTGGAATTTTGCCATTTTAATTATGATGTGTCTCGAAGTGGGCCTGTTTGGGTTCCTTTTGATTGGAACTCTCTGTGTTTCCTGGATTTGTGTGACTTTTTCTCTCATTGAATTAGGGAAGTTTTCCGTCATTAATTTTTCAAAGAGGTTTTCTATCCCTTGCTCTTCTTGTTCTCCTTCTGATATCCCAATTATACAAATAGTATTACGTTTCATGTTGTCCTACATTTCCCTTAATACTTCTTCATTCTTTCTGAGCCTCTTTTCCTTTTCTTGCTCTTTCTGGGTGTTTTTTTTTTTTTTTTTTTTTCTACCTTGTCCAGCTCACTGATCCAATCCTCTGTTTCATCAAGCTTGCTTTTGATACCTTCTACTGTATTCTTCAGTTCAGATATTGTATTCTTCATTTCCTCTTGGTCCTTGTTGATAGTTTCTATTTCCTTTTTCATGTTGATATATTTTGTAGTCAGTGCATTGTAGTTTCCCTCTAGTGTCTGGTAATTCTCTGTGAGCTCATTGAGCTTCCTGATAACCAATGCTTTGAACTCAACATCTGATAGTTGACTTGCTGCTCTTTCATTTATCATTCTTTCTGGGGCTTCCTCCTTTCCTTTCATTTGGGGATTGTTTCTTTGTCTTCCCATTGTTTGTGAGAATTGTCTTGTTAGCCTCTGTTTCTTCAATTGATCTGTTCTTACTCCCTGATTTTTTGGTATGAACTTCTATGGTAGAATACCTGCAAGATTCAGTGGTACAGTCTCCTTAATCTCCTGAGCTCGCTGGTCTTGGACTGTTGTTTATGTTGGCTCTCTGTATGTCTTTCTGTTTTAGTTGTTGTTAGGACTTTCTTTGGTGGGTTCTTTCCTCCAGCTTGTTAAATGAGGGTCACTCCATCCACCACACCTTGTATTCTTTTGTGCAGATATGGACAGGTTGTGTTGAAGCTGATCATTCTGTGTGAACAAGGTTTTGAGCCTTCTCTTCTACTCTTGTTCAGTTGGGTTTTTTTGTCGGTAATTTCTCTACCAATTGATTGTATTTCCCGTTTGGTCCTAGATTGAGGTTAGTGTGGGTTCCACTTCCTCCTTCACCTTCTTTTGTTGTTTTCTGTTGGTGGTTCCTTTCTTGGTGGGTTACCTCTTCCAGGAGGTGTAGTGGTCTTCACCACTCCCACTTCACAAATTCTCTGGAGTAGCAAAGTGAAATTTATCTCACTGTCTCTGTTTTTTGGGATGACCCCTGTTCTGGTCTTTTCATAGCTCCAGGTTTTAATATGTCACCTGGGGGTAAAGAAGAGAGAAAAAAAGAGGGAAGGAAGAGAGAAAGAATAAAATAAGGCAAGGAAGGAAAGAAGGAGGAATAAAACAGAACAAAGGAAGGAAAGGAAGAAGGAATTAAAATAAATTTTTTTATTAAAAAAATAATAAAAAAGTAAAAAAATAAAAAATGAAAGAAGGAGGGGACTAAGAATAATAAAGGAAAGGGAGGAAGAAGGAATTAAAAAAATAAAGAAGGACAGAAAGGAAAAAGGAATTGAAAAAAAAAAAAAAAACTTCTGCTGGCTTTGAACTGGTCAGGCCAGGCCTGTTCTTCTGGTCATTCTAGCTGCTTCAGGCTGGGAAGGTATTGGTTTCACTTTTCCCTCTTCCTGAGGCACACTCTTTGCTGTCATCCAGCCTCCAGCCAGTTCCTAGTTGCCCTTGTGGGTCAAGCCTAGGCCTTTAGTTGTGGTGTCCTTGAGGTGCATCAGTCAGGGGCAAGTCACCCTCTGCCTTTTTGCTCTTTGCTGGCCTCGATGCTAGGTACTCTCAGCACCCCTTCTGGTATTTTAGCCCCACAATGAGTCAAGTTTTTCTGAGGACTGTGGCTCTCCCCCGTGGGGTGCCTCCACCTTTCTCCTACAGAGCCAGT
The DNA here is from genome assembly GCA_004026765.1 of Micronycteris hirsuta. NCBI lineage: Eukaryota > Metazoa > Chordata > Mammalia > Chiroptera > Phyllostomidae > Micronycteris > Micronycteris hirsuta. The sequence continues at coordinate 7,634 of PVJI01013372.1, forward strand.
CGGCCCTGGAGGGCTCCATGCACAGGGGATGATTGGCAGGTGCTGGTCTGCAGGAGCTGGTTGGCAGGCGCTTTGTCCCCGGCGCTCCAGATGTGAGCTCTGTGGACCTGTGTGCACCTTCCCCTATGCCCTGGTATTGGGTGTGGGCAAGCCTCTGGGCCAGGGGCCACCAGTTGAGCATGGTCCCTTCTGTTTTTGGAGTGGGCACGGATGGGCTGCAGATCACCGGGTGCACACTGTCCCCAATTCCCCTTGATTGGGAGCACAAGCCACCACCGGACTGGGGGCCGCTGTTAGCACACTGTTCCCGGTTTTTCTGGAGAGTGCACAGGCAGGCTGCCCTGGGCCGCTGATTACCAGGCGCCACCAACCCCAGGGGTGCCGGGGGCAGGGGCTCTCCAAACAACCTCGGAGTGCCTCTTTTTTCCTATTTTTCTTTTTGAAAATTTCTTCCTATTTAAGCCTACCTGTCCAAATAAGCACCTGGCCTCTCAAACAGCCCAACCTGGCTCTCTCCCAAGAGTCTTGCAGCAGACCCGGCAGGCGCCAGGCCTGGGGCTACAACCTGCCCTGGTCCCTGTGCTGGTCCCAAGGACCTTGTCATTCCCAAGTACTCTCCTTACTGTCCAATCATTCAATGTCTTCTATAATTTTTGTCACCAATCTACATATATGCTAGAATACCTTTGGCTCTTTGCTCTGTTCCTCAGAAGATCGGCTAGTTTTTTCACTCGTGAGCAGGAGGAAGTGGAATCCACTCCCATCTATCTGCCACCATCTTCTCTGTATCCCATAATTAGTTTTTAATATAAAATTTTTACTTAATTACTCATTCTCCTTGAAATTGTCTTATTTCCTCCATATTGCTTTGTGTTAGGTATTTATACCTACATATTATACAAAAGTGATCAAAATTTATTAGTTAAATTTTGGTTGTATCTATAATTATTTGCTTATACTAAATAAATGATAATTTTCTTAACTGAAACTCAGAAAAATAATTTTTTTATAATCATGCAGCAATCTCTTCCCATTACATATAAATATTTAAAAAAAGTGGCAGGCAAGTGTATAGTTAATAAGTATATAACTAATGCCTTAATACTTGTACAAAGTAAATAAAAATACTTGTTATATTGTGTATAAATACATATATGTCACAAGTACCTATGTATGCTATGAATATTTTTGAAATTTGTTTCTCTACAGTCAACTCATTCTTTTAGAAAACAGGATGCTTGTATAAATTATAATGCTATAATAATTTTCCTATACAATACTATCTAGAAACTTTATGTTCAACTCTATTATATTAGCCAGCCAATACCATGACCATGAATATTCATGACATGACTATGAGATCATATCAAATTGGTGATACCTCAATGTCTGGAATATTACTGGGAGAGTGGGCTCAAGGACATGTTATTTACCTGATCCATTGATTTAATAATTGGACTTTCTGTACATTGATAATCGTGCTTAGTAACATTTCTTGTTGTATTCTTATAAAGTGACAACAATGGACTAATGAGGTACATATTTATTATTGTGAAATCTTTGTTTATTTCTGTATTATGTTGCTCATTCTTGAGTGCCTAAATTGTCCCAGTCTTCTACGCTTTGTGTTGGAAATTCATGATGCATGAGGGAACCTGCTCTTATAAAAATCACATTCAGACTAATAGATACAAAATTATAACTGCTATAAGTGCTGAGAGGAAAAGGCATGCAGAAAAGACTGTAACACATTCTGACTTCAAGGGAGAGGGTGTTGTTTGTTTTACTTTATTTTTAAAATATTACCAGCTGGTACAATAAAACAGCAATTTCTTTTTCAGCATTGCATTGACAAAGGTCCAATCAAATGTGTTGGCATTCCTCCTTTGACTGACATTGTAAAGATTTTGTTTCCACACTGGGAGAACAGAGCAGAGCATAGGCTGACAAAGGGCAGAGAGGCATTGCACCATTTATCCAGATGGGAGTACCCGAACTCCAATTATTGATGAGGAAGTCAGAGTTGCTTCATAGTATGCTGTTCCCTTGTGAGAGTCACAGATTCAATTCTCAGTAACCGGCTCTGGAGCATGTCTTTGGACTAGCAATGGGAACATCTGTGTCTTGATTTGATTCAGAGGGAGGAGGGGGCCACTGACCTTTTTTAGGACCTTGGTTGTGTGGGCAGTGTTATACCTGCCCTGGTGCTCTGGGTTTGGACCAACCCCATTTTTGTTTAATCTTTCATGTAATATATAAAACAAAAAATAGCATATGAACATATATACTATTTACAAAGATTAATACATATGTCTTTCAGTTCTCTACCAACATACCTCCTAAAACAGCTGTTTTCAACCTTTTTCATCTCATGGCATGCATGAACTAATCACTAGGATTCTGGGGCACACCAAAAAATATATTTTTTGCTAATCTGACAAAAAGGTATAATTTTGACTCATTCACACCAGATGACTATTGTTGTATTGGCTGTTGTAATGTTTTATTTGAGAATCTAAAAAAAGAGGTAAGTGCCCCCGACTAAAGAGTCAGGTACTACATGTTTTAAAAATCCTTGTGGCACACCAGTGTGCCTGCTGTGGCACACCCGTTGAAAATTGCTGCCCTAACACAATACTAAATGCCTGTTGGATCTTCCTAGGTTTTCATTACTGAACACATCTTTCTGTTTTCCCAAAGGTAACCACACTGCTGAATTTCATTTTTAAGTAACTCTTGCTTTAAGATGTTTATCGCTATATAAGGTTCTCTTCAAAATCTTGCTTAGCTTTTGTGAGTCTCCTGCAGCTAGCTTTGTTCCCTAGAAACCTGTCACACTACCACTCTCAGTGAACTCTCAGAAAATAAAAGCCAAGTCTAAAATGAGGGGCAGCATGATTTAGAGAAAGGAAATTGTGAGAGTCTGATCAGCATTCCATGTGTATGTAGAATAAAGAATAGAGTAAAAGTTGAAAAAATACATATAAAGGAGAAGAGAGCATGAACTTTAACATTTTGGAGATGGCCAGTAGGACAATAAAAGAGATAAGCAGCATAGGATGGTGGGAAATGGTAAAGGTTCTAGAATGAGGCAGGTCTGGCTTTGAATCTCAGCTTTTTCACTTTGGAGCTGATGGTCCCGAGAAGTTAATTGACTTTTCTGAACCTCAGCTTCATCAGCGTGAAATGTATTGAGAACGACTCTTGCAGCTTGTGAACACCTGGTGTCTAGTAAGGTTTCAATAAATATTACTTTCTTTTCCTCTGTATAACATCCACTTAAGCATATAATTTCAATAATTTCTCTGTTTCCATCTGATTTTTTAAATATATGATGATCTTTGTCTTGACTTTGTCATGATTGACTATTTGCACTGCCAGATCACAGTATTGTAATTTTATCCAATTTTCTTTTTAAGCAAAATTTCACCCCAGATCTTGGATTTTTAGGTTATCCTGTTACCTTGCATCTTAGCTTAGTCTTTTCAGCTTTTTTCTGTTTCTCAAAAACAAAATTTGTTTTCTCTTATGCCATAATTAACTGACAATAACAATGTTTAGAGTCTACATATATCAGTGCAAGTCAGATGAGCACATTCAGGAAGGACAAAAGTGTTAATGTCAGATTGATTCTCCTGGGACCAAGGGCTCTTGGTCACTTACTGAAGTCTCCAGGCTGCTGTGAACTTGACCTGTGGAATTCATTGGCTACCTCTCATTGTTCTGTGTTTTATGGAAAACTTGGATTTGGATCTCTGTCTTCTGAACCTCTCATACCTAGACTCACATGCAATGAGTCTATACTGACCTGGTAGGTGATTGAACAATGTGGGTATTTGAGATTCAGAAAAGGATGCAAGTCTGACACAAATAATGCTTATTATTTCCTGCAACAAGAGCTGCATTAACAAGAAGTGGTGATGCATCAGAAAAATGTTGGCAAGAACCTTGGAGAATAAAGTTCTTCTTAATGTGTTTTCTTGTATGTAGTTGCACCTGTATCAGGAAATTCTTTTTTAAAAAATTTTTAGATGAAAAATTTTGTAGGTCAAATGTCAGTATTGAGCAAAATGTTAGAAAGTGCAATACTCTTCCAGGACACATGCTATTGATTTATTTTATCGAGCTTCTACAGGTCTATTAAGGTTATGCCTTGGTGGATTTTTTACATCTGAAAGCACTATGAAAATCCATTTATAATACTTACTCAAATAAAACATCTGCAGATAACAGCCAGAGAGATCCCTCCTCCCCCGCCAGCTTTTGATAAAGGACACATGTGAAACTTGTCTCACTTAGCCACCTGGGAGATAGTAGAAAATCAGTTGCTAAATGTAGGGGGTTGGAGAAAGAATGGTGGGCTTTCAAATAATAGTCATATGATATTGTTTTGGGAACTTTAGAAAATTTTTAAAGTAGTTCTGTAAGATAAGAGGTTTCTTTGCGTAGGTAGCCTGGGGCTTACTGAAGAGAAGGAAGGCACACTTACATAAACTTGCTTTATTTATTCAAAGTGTGTGTTGCTAAGAAAATAAGTGAAGTTAAGAAGTTTGGAAAATGTAAACTGAATTAACAGGAGAAAAAATGAGTACCAAAGGGCTTGGCAAGGATGGAACATTTATTTCTTTTTTCTTTTTTAAAGATTTTATTTATTTATTTTTTAGAGAGAGGGGAAGGGAGGGAGACAGAGAGGGAGAGAAACAGCAATGTATGGTTGCCTCTCACATGGCCCTCACTGGGGACCTGACCTGCAACCCAGTCATGTGCCCTGACTGGGGATCGAACCAGGACCCTCTGGTTCCCAGCCCACGCTCAATCCACTGAGCTACACCAGCCAGGGGGAATATTTACTTCTTTTAAAAGCACTGACAAACGACAAAGTAGATAATTAATGATCAAGCATCGATGTAATTCTTCTTCTTTGTTTTCTATTGATATTGGTGTAAGAGACACAGCCTAAAGCCAGAATTCACACCAACTAAGTTTTATTAGCTGTCTCTCCTCTAAATGTCTTCATTTCCTTATTTTTCTTTCCTGTCATATGAAAACTAAAAACACGATTTAATATTTTTATTATAAAAATAATATCTTCAACATTACTGAAAAGTTACATATCCCCAGGCAAGTGAATGACACTAACATGAAATAAATTATTCTGTGTCAATTGTCTTGCTGATTGATTAGATGGTGGGTTATGTTCAAATCATGAATCAAAGCCATGGCTCTTTTAGGCCCAGGGAGTGAGAGAGAAAACAGTGGCTCAGGTTATATACTGTGTCTTAATAATCTTAAACCTGTCCAGTATGTTCACAATTTGATTTCTGGCTGTAAAGTTTAAATACTAGACTATATGGTAGAAGAGCAGTCCTTAGAAGTAGTAAGAAGGAGGGAAATAAAAAATATCTTAATGGTCACCGGCTTCTAATTTATTTCAATATACAAACTGAAACAAAAGTTTTTCTAAAGATTAGATAAATGGTGACTTATAATAGGAAATGTAAAATATGACTAATGATACTAGTATAATTAATAGCGGATTCAAATCGAAATCATCCTCTTTATGAGGTTTTGGGGTTCTTTTTTATATATTTTTTAATCCTTAGAATACAAAACTTACAACCTTGGGGTTGCCTTCACTCTTATCCAATGTCTTAGGTACCATATCATGTTTCAAATCCCGTGATTTATTTACTTCTCAGAGCCCTTCACTTCTCCTCGTTTCTCTTCAGTCTATTGTCTCCTACTTAAATCCTTTCTCATCAGGCTCAAGCACCATGTTATGCTATTTTATCAGGACCATGAAGTCTTAGGTCACAAATGATGTTAATATTTAAATGGAGGAACTGCCTCCTGAAAGCTGCTTTTTAAAAATGAATTTTGCCCTGGCTGGTGTAGCTCAGTGGATTGAACGCGGGCTGGGAACCAGACAGTCCTGGTTCGATTCCCAGTCGGGGCACATGCTTGGGTTGCGGGCCAGGTCCCCAGTGAGGATCATGTGAGAGGCAACCATACATTGCTCTTTCTCCCTCCTCTCTCTGAAAATAAATAAATAAAATCTTTAAAAAAAATGAATTTTAAGGAAGTTTACTATGTTGCTTCATTTAGTCATTGACTAAATGACTAAATTTTATTATCCTTCAATTATACTTATGAATTGACACGGTTGAATAGGAATTTCTCTTCCATAAATGAACTCAGTATTAAATGGTGAACCAAGCTGCATTGAACTTGGGGTATGTGCAACATTGTTACTATTTGCATATTTATTTTTAAGGCCTGGAATTGTGTACATACTATTTTTTGCCATATGTATTTATCTGTCTAAAGACATATTTGATCAAAGACTGAATGTAAGTAAAATAAAATCTTGTTTCAATACAAGCAGGCATCAAGACCATTTTTAAAGAAGTTTCATTTATTGCTGTGTATTATAATGATATTCATTTAACTCATATTTTATAGGAGAAAAAGTTACAGTAATGAGTATACCAAAAGTTAACAATTATTGAGAAGACCTAAGTGATCAAGGATTTCATGTTGTTCACCTTTTGTAAAGCTCACGGCCTTGCAATGTGGGCATTTGTTACTACTGTAATTTTCAGTTGAGGATTTGAGGCTTGGGAAGTTAAGAAACTGGCACAGGATCATACAAGTGATAAGGGAGAGAAAAAAGAATTTAAACCAGCTTCCCAGACCACATATTCTAAAATTAGCACTCAAACATTCATCCTCAAACCTTGATTCCAGAACCAACATCAGCAGTAATACTTAGTGCCAGACAGGTGCAGAATCTCAGATAGAGTCAGCAATTCATAGTGGTCTGCTCAGCATGTTCACAGTTTTAGCTGTGAAACTCCCTAGTCTCAGGAAAACTTTTAGTCTTGGGAAAACCCAGATAACTGTCCTAATCTCAGTCCCTGCCTCTGAGCCAATGAGCCAGAATCTACACTTTAAATATCCCAGAGTCACTGTGATGCATATAGTAACTAAGATGCACATAGTAAGTGGGAAGCATAGCTTTTTAAAGTTTCATTCATTTAATGAATATTTTGTAAAAACATTTCTAAAGAAACTGAATCTTAGAACCAGCTTTTGGTCTTAGCGTTGACAACAACACAACTGATTTAGTCATACACAGCGCTCATATGGATTAAAATTCTGATTTAATTGTGTCCAGAAACTCACTTCTCCCGAAGAAAGTTGTCCCACTCCAAAGAAGAGACATTAAACTGCTCAGAGATGTCATGATTTGAGCTCACAGTTCTATAAAAACTGTAAAAAAAATAAAGGAGAGAGAACACTGTGGGATTATTTTCACTGATGGTAGCAAGAAGGATGTAGGTTGCCAAAAATTTTAATTTTAAATGAAAAGTGACATATAAATGAATTGATACAGTACAGAACATACCTGACATCTGTGTTGCCAGTCTTGGTTTGTATCCTTCGTGGATTAGGAAGCTGCATCACTTTATTAGCAACAGCATGCTTGTCATACTCCAGTTTAAATGGTATGGCTTGTTTAATAAGCCTTTCATATTTCACTAATACACTTTTATGTCTAGGATTTTGCAGATAACATTCTCCCAGCATGTGAAATCTCAGGCTATATAACTAGAATACTGAGAAAGATGGCAGTGACTGTTTCTATCTTATACCATAGATTAAAAACAGTTAACCTGGAAGAGACCTTGGGGAAAATATAGCCCATCTATTTTATGAACTAGGAAATTAAGACCTATCACAGTTAAATGACTTGCTATGTCCAGCCAGCTAGTTCACAGTGCAAACAGGCCCAGAATTGAGTGTGGTGGAGAACAGCTCTGACAACATTAGGTTTACCTTGAGTGTTCCTCATATTATTTGAAATGTAAATTAATAACTGTCACACTGAAAGAAAATTTTACTCATATTAAAAAATTATGTTATTGTAGATGTCCATTTATGACATTTCAGAGAATCTCAGTAAGGATATTTCCTTTTTCCACTCACAATCAAGTCAGCAACAAGGAGTTTGAGCCTCAGGGAATTCTGTTCCACATTTGGTTTAATTTTAACCTAGGGAAATTAACTCTTCCATATTTTACTCTTATTATCTATAAAATAGTCTCAAATCAGTTCCTTCCATGACTGAAGATGATTATTGGAAGGAAGACATGACTAACATCTAGCACTACAAAGGGGAAATAGCAAGGGGGCTTTCTCATAATTATGCAAATTTTCTTGCTAAAGAGAGAAGAAGGGGGTGTATAAAATGGGGAGTCTGAGGCAAGAGGGAGATGAGCAGCAGTGAGATAAAGAACAGGAAAAAGAAACTATAATCAAAATTTAAAAGTCCTCATTTCAAACTCAGAAATAGAGCAAGATAATAAAGTGTTGAGAAGAGGAGCAAAAGTAGTAAAGTTTTTGAATTTTAAAGAAAGGAAACCATGAACTTGAGAAGGAAAGTAGAACATCTTTAATAATCTGTAGGAAGAGTGAATGACATTCATATTATTAGATTAAAGATCAACTTTTATTTTTTTAAAGAAACATTGATTTTTAGGAAGGTTTGGAACAGATGTGTGCAAGGGTCCACCTTTAAAGTACTTTTTCTCAGGAAAATCTTGATTAGAAAGCCAATGAAGATGACACAGTTCATCTTAGCACTCAGAAATGCTTAGGAGTGGGCAAACTATGATTCTTTGTGAAAGAAATTTCTGGAGAAAATTAAAATTGCTGGCTTAACATCACCAAAATGATATGAAGCAGAAGTAAGGTCAGACTGTTTACACATTGTTTACAAATGAAATGCTTGCTAGAGAAGACATACATATACCTATAATGAAAAGGCATTAGAAGATTATGTCTACTAAGGAAGAAACTGGATCGCCCTTAGGTGTAGACAAGGGTATATAAGTATGAGGACAATTTTTTTTTTTTTTTTTTGCCTGGGGACAGTAGAATAAAAGATGTACACTGCAACTTATCTCTAGGAGTGCTTGAAGACATACTGGGCAGCCATACATTGGCTATAAATGCAGACCTGGATACGATTTAAGGATGAGGTTTCTCTCTTACCTCAACAGTTGAGGTGGAAGACAAGAAGGCAGAAAAGCATATAAAAATTTCTGTGCTTTGTGCTACCCTAAGAGCTTATATTCAGAATAGGATTTAGAGGAAATTCAGGAATTCACCAGAAGTATGAAAGAAATGGCACTAAAATGGATTTGTCTAGAAATTTACATACTAATAATAGGCATGGAATGTTCAATAAATGAACATTATCAGTATGGACAATAGTATATAGGCATATTATTAGTATGGAAATAAACTTTTACAATGTGCTTAAGGGAATTCAATAATAAATATTAGTTGTGGCTATCTTACTTTCCAAGGCTGAAGGAGGGAGAACAAGTTAAAGATAAAAAATAAAGTATATCTGTGCAATTATCTCTTGCTCACTGCTAACCTATAATCCAACAGGCAGGTTTGGGCCATTGAATGGAAATTACATTGGTTCCTCACATAGCCACTTCCCCAACTCCGATCCAGATAACTCTATACTTGACTTTTACAGCAGATGCCTGCCTACTCCTGTAGACATCACTCACTCTGTTCTTTCATTTACATTATAGTCACTGCTCTCATTCTGCTATTTTCCCCCTAAGATTTCTCCAAGTCCCTCTAATGTTGCTAAAATAAAGTCCCAAATATACAAATTGACTTGTCCCAATGAGGACTTAATTTTCTTTTCCCACCATATTTCTTAGGAGTCCTCTACATAAACTTTAGGCCCTGTTGACCCAGTCCTTCAATGTGTTAATTAATCCCTAAACAAGGCTTTTAAGCAATCCCATTTATGTTTTTAGACACATTTGTTCCTGAATATCTGTCCATACCCCACAGTGTTTTCCTGACCACATCTACTACCATCCTGTAATGAAACCTCTTCTTAACTGTATAGAGTGTATCATCTTGAACATTTGATATTTATAAAACAGAGACAGCCATGTTTAATTCCGTATGGTAATATCTTATATCCTCAGATATAATAACATACCCTCGGGGCATAAAGACAATATTTCTTCTTTGCCTGTAGGAATTGAACATGGATAAATAAATTCCATGAGAAATACTGGAAAACAGAATAAAGAAGACTGGTTAAAACTAATGAAAAATGAAAACTAAACATGTGACATAAGCAGAGGAAAAATCAGAAAATCACCAATATTTACATAACTTGTTCAAACATGTGGTTAACTAAAGAAAGCCCAGGTTAAGGGATTGAAAATGATCAGTAATCAGAGGGAGACACTCATTCACTTGCTAGCAGACCCAAAGTGAAAGATGACCAAGGAGACCCAATACTTGGAAAGAACTCTGAGTTTTAGGAACAATGAGTTGAAAATAATTTGTGTAATTTTTATAGAAACCACATAGAAGGGTAAGTTAGAGTAAATGCAGAATAAAGACAGATTCAATGTTTGTAGCGTGGATTAATTATGCGAATGGTGGAGGTTTATCTGTTGTACAACTGCCCTGGCACAGAAATGGTGTCAATGGGAATAATCAAGGGCAGTAAGGCTTTGACTTGGCTTCACTTCTTTGGGCTGCGAGGGTAAGTCATATTGATGTGTGTGTTTTTCCACTCTCTTTTTCCATTCCATCATAACAGAGAGGCCACAGGCATCTCTGGGTATAGCCCGGACTTGAACTTATAATCTTTCCTTGCACCACTAGTCTGGTGTGTGACTTATGTTTCCCCTTAAAGATTATCATGAAAAGAAATAAGAAGATAGTGAGTTCTGTGAAGTCTGTGGCATACCGCACATATACATGCATAGGAAAAAATGTGTCTCAGTGCTATCTCCATTTTGGGGTATTACAAGTTTAATGTTCTGAAGGGACATTTGCAGCACTATAGGAAAAACTGCTCCAACAGGGATTGCCAAAACAAAAATTGCATATGACACAAAGTATTTGGAGACTGTCTGTTTAAAAGGAGAGATAATATCCATACCATATGCCATGAGATTTCACTTACAGGAGAAAATATATAGCAAACTGAACTGTGGAAAACTTATTTCTCACCAAGAAAAAAATTGTTGATATTGTGGTATGGGAATTAGTGAGTTTCTTAGATGTGGAATTTTGCTTTGGAAAGGAGAAAATGTAGAGATGGATAAAGAAACCCAAGGACTGGCTGGATTAAATGGTGATTAAATGGTGAGGAGAACACTGGGTGGGAAAAATATTTTCAAAAGGTAGAGAAAAGGCAGTAAGAAAACAAAGCAAGGCCACTTAGAAAAGAAATCAGTACTTGGTGTTGGGAAAATATGTTTATAGACATGTGAGCCAAGGAGAATGACCTGAATAACAGATTTAAAAGCAAATGAGAAAAGCCTGCTTTATAGCACCAAGGTCATGGGGAAAGAAGCTGAAGAGAAACCTGAGGAATAGTTGGTGCCCAGAGAGATCCCTCAGGTTGAGGCTGATGCTGGCCCTCCTGCTGCTATTGCCCTCTCTCTCTCTCTCTCTCTCTCTCTCTCACACACACACACACACACACACACACACACACACACACACACACACACACGTTTAAAAGAAGTCACTAGGAAGGGTTTCCATTGTAATTTGTAAGAGGATATGTGGTCAACTGATTTTACAAGATGCTTGATTGGAGAAAGCAGGTGGGCTTTTGATGAAAGGGATTTGCTAAATCAGGTACTGCTAGTTTTTTTTTTTTTTTTTAATTATTTCAATATATGCGCTTTAAACAAATGTATTCAGCTGCAAGCAAAACAATGACAAAACAAAACAAAAAAACAAGGAAGCACAGGTGAAATCTGGATAGAATGATGATGAATATTTCTCACCCTTGGGGCCTCAGTTTATACCCAGGTTCTGTCTGGTTCATGGTGACTGCTCAGAAAGTTCTTCTCCCACTAGCAGGCTGGTAGTTTTGTAATTCTACCTCAGTAACATCATGATAGGTAATGAGAAGAGAAAAAGGGAAGATGTGTGAGCTATGCGCTGCACACCCATAAAAGAGGAAATACTTTTTTCTTATCTCCGTTTTTCTTTTTGGCTTGAGGGAATATGCACATGGGTAGTGATGTAACTACATTTACCTTGACATTTGTCCAAAATTCAGGTTTCCCTTTCTTGCATCCATCAGTTCTACAACAATGATTGCACTCTCACTTTATTCAGAGCACAATTGTGAGCACATTTCACTGAGCCTGACTTTGCTGTTGCATGTAATGGGAGAAAAATGAATGGAGATATTAAAGGCTCTTACCTTGCCAACAGACCATAAAACCTGTGATCAACCTTCGGTGAAGACTGCAGATAGAAGTGTGAGCATGCAAAAATGGAGGGAAAACCTGGCTAAACTAAAAAGTCCCCAAACAGGAGCTGATGTTTGGTGAAGCCATAAGAACTTCTCCTCCTTATGGCTTCTGTTTCTGGAAAGTTCTCCTAGACTCTCTCATGCTGCCCCTTGTTGCTCATACCCCCTTGAGTGTGTCCTTTCAGAGGAATATTCTTTTACAGAGCATCTTCCATGATTAGCTTCCACCTCTGTTTTTCTGTTCCAGTTTGCCTTTCCAGCATTGTATCTTATTATCTGTGCTCCTCCTTCTCTAAGAGAATAACTGTGGTAAACCAAGGATGATACACAATGATGCTGATAGTATATTTTATGATATTTAGTTTGCAATTCATTTTCACACATATGTTTTTGTTTTTGCTGTTCACAAGAATCTGGATAATTGCAGACAGTTACTGCAGGCTCGTTTTGTAGATCATTGAAGTGAGATGTTTAAGATCAACCACAGGGATAGAAAAAGTAAAGTCTGGAGTTGAACCTGATTTATTTTATTCCAAGTCCAAATATCTTAACCCTCTTAGTGATGTTTCATCTGAAAAATCTTGCTTAACCACTTAGATATTCATTCTGAATGGTGGTATTTCAAGCTAGCTAGCTGGGGTTATTATTTTGTGGTAGAGGAGTACTTCCAATAATGAAACAGTTTATAAGACCTTAAATTTTGGAAGGGGAAATAGATGGTGAATAAAATTCTCAAAGTATTTAAATCAGGATATCTTTGGGCAGGGCAGAATATTTGGTTTTTAACTGTATTCTAATTTGATTTAATAAAACTTTAGGTTGCCTGACAAATCTATGAAGTATGGTAATATGTGATTGTTATTTAACTGAAACAGTAAAATAAATGGTGGCATAGTTCATATAAGTGAGCCAACAAACTATTAATAAGTACAAAAGTAACAAATCCAGGAGGAAGTTATAATAGGAATAAATATACTGGCAAAACCATTTATTGTTATTAAATTAACTAACAGGCTAGTGATGACAGAGAATGTGACAAATTTCTGTTTTCAAGGTCATGATAAAACATAGAGTATTTAGAGTTTAGTATCAATAAATACATAGGGAGAATAATTTGTTTAAGGAGGAAAAGTTATAATGGGAAAAGGACTCATTAAAATCCTAGCTATATTTAAAGCTAATCACAAAGAAAGAATAATACAAAAGTCTGGACAGAAAACATTTTTTAAAAATCTACAAGGAAATATGGAGGGAGGATAATTGCTCTCTCTTTGAAATAAGAATTATATGATTAAATGTAATTAGGGATTCTGTTACTATATGAGAATGGTTTGGGGGAGTAAACTGAAGGCATGGTTGGGAATCCACACAATCTACTTCTTCCCCCTCTTTAGGCTAAACACATGGGAGGAAGACAAGCAATCAATTGACAACAGTCAACCGTTCATGCTTTGGAAGTTGGTGGCTGTGTGCTAAACTCAGAGCATTGCATATTTCCTTTCATATGAGACAACTGCTATGGTTCTTGTACACAGAAAACTCATATGCCTGGAAGCAAGCCACCACCCCTCGTCCCTGCTCTATGAAGACTTCTGGATTTCTATGCACCCTGTATTTCTATGAGCTCATCTTCACTCTTGCTTTCAATGGGGGAGAAGATTGTGCTCACTTGTAAACTTGAAAATGCAGCTCATTTCTAATAAGTTCAAATTTTATGATATAAAAATCCTTATCAGTAAATAAAGGTCAACCATCTGGCAGCAATGTGTCTATTTGGCTCCACTTTGGTTTTCTACACTATGTTATAAAAATATTACATTCTAGTATGATATTAGCAAAATGAGACATCTGGGCTTATACAAAATATAGGAATTGGCAAGGGGACTAATTTCACTTCTGAAAAATTACCATGGCACAAAGGGACTGAGGACAACCCAAGCCTTGGACATTGCTGTAATTCAGCTAGCAGCATCATCCAAAACGTCTGCTTGGAAGGTGGAAGGGGCCTAATTACCCCAGAGGATCACACTGATGGATTGCCATGAGCCTTTGAGGCTATTTTAATTAAAGAGAAATTTTTTTCTTCCTACAATGCTAGATGGTCATAGATTAAAAAATTACATGAGAAAAAAAAATACATAGGTATAGCAATAGTAAGGCCAGGCAGCTTTTCAGCAGGTTTAGATGTTAGAGCATTTACTTTGGGAGTTAAAAATGTGCAATTAAATTTTGGCTTTGCTTTCAGGTAGTAATAATTTTTATTAAATTCCTTTTTGTTGACCTCTTTTATGAGTTCAAGACAAATGGCATATTTATACTTTCCCCTTAGGCTCTCTGGGTACATTTTAACTCACAGTAATCTAAAAGTTATCGAGTCACTGACAAAAAGAATACATTGCATCTGGACAGTACCATTTTGCAATTTCACTTAGAAGCTAAATTTTTTTTTTTTTTTAAGAAAAGAGAGAGGATCAAATTTAAAGAAAATTTCTCACTTCACCCTTGGGCACTCAATTTTTGTGAAGATTCAGGCACTATTAATGGCTGGTGGTACCATCAGTGGGAAATTACAGTAGCAATTTTCACAGGAGTTAAAAAGTCCCTAAAATTTAAGAAATTTGAATGTCTAAATCCGTAATGCCTAGTTAGGAGGAAACTGGAATGAAAAATGATCAGTCAGAAATCCAAAGTGTTGAAATAATGAAAATTCAAAGGTTTTACAAAATGTTGCATAACAGTAACAGGGAACACATTTGTGACTTGTGGCGGTAGCATGGCATTTCCTTTTTTTTTTTCCTCCTGGTAAGTGGTGATGGCCAAAATTATATACCATAAGCTTCCTTCTGAGTGCTCAATGCCCATCACTACTTGATTTCCTTATTTAAGATTAAAATAATAAATTGTTGCCAGTCCCCATGTAACTTCCTCCGAGCACTTTTCTTAAGGGACCACATAGAGAGGTGATTATCTAGGAGAAAGAGGAAAAAAGGTGCTCTCCCAGCCACCAGCCAGGGCACTTTTGGACCCCACCTCAGAATAAAGGAGAGAAAAGATTTTAGCATTTCCAGTTTCCCTCTGAAGAACTCACAGCATAGAAAGGTTCCAGGGCCCAAGAGACAATGGGCAACCTAGTGTGAGGGCAGGTCCCTGGGCTCCTCCAGTTTAGCTCTTCTCACCTAATTACCACCAGCCATACCAGGTGGCTTTATCATTTGTTGTTATTCCTCAGACTCTGAATAATTTTCATGCTAGTAGTTGTAGAGAATGTGGGCTTCTGGAACATACAGGTATGATTCGGGGGTTAGAAAGGGATCTGGACACCAGCTTGGTTTTGACTTGTCTTGAGTAATTCTATTTCTGGGGAATTATCTTCACAAAAAATACCTCATAACCCTTCTGTCATTTCGTGATCATAAAGATACAGCACATTTTGTTACTGAGGAAACTGAGATACAGTGAATGCCATTTGCAGTGAGATTTCCCTGCCTTTCATTAGAAAAGGCTGCGCTTCTCCTTCTCATGAACTTTTCTTTCTTTCCTCCGTGAATTCTCAAGATAAAAGAAGATCCTGGAACCTAACTCCCAGGGGCTGAAAGTTGTGGCACTCCCCACATGCCCAGTTCACTTGGAGATTCATAGGGAAATGACCCGTGTTTCCCTTTCAGAGAACACACATGTCCGATCTTGACCTTTTTGTGCCTTTTCTCCAGCTCCTGGCAGCTGTCTATGTTGTTGCTCTACTGGCAGGTGAACTCAGGGCTCTGCCTCAGTGCCTGAGTCAGGCTAGGGCAGGCTTAAATGAAGAGCCCCTCCTCCACCCTCTTCTAATACTGAGGTTCAGTTTGAGATACATAATCGAATAGGGAACTGAGCCAGTGGTTTACGTAATAGCAGTGCATGCTACCAGGAACACACTCTTAAATGATGCCTCTCCACTTCTCTTTTCTTTTTACTGAAATCCAATTTGCATACTATAAGATTCTTTGGGAGTATGAAATTCAGTAGATTTTACATCGTACCATTGTCACCAATTCCAGAGCATTTTCATCACCGTGAAAGTAAAACCATACCCATTAAGCCCATTCCCGTTTATCACTTTCTGATGGCAACCACTCATCTACTGTTTATCTTTACAGATTTTTCTCTTTTGGACATTGCATATAAGCAGAATCATGCAATATGGAGCCTTTTTACTGGCTTCGTTCTCTTAGCATAACATTTTCAAAGTTCATCCAGCTTGTAGCATGTATCAGAGTTTCCTTCTTTTTTTAAGGATGGATAATAGTCCGTTGTATGTGCATACTGTATTCTATCCATTCATCCACTGCGGAGAGTTGACTGGTTTCCACTTTTGGCTATCAAAAATATTGCTGTTAGAAACATTGTACACATTTTTGTGTGATTGTATGTTTTTAATTTTCTTTTATGGGCTCAGGCAAGAGAACTAGATCCTTATGTTTTTACTTTTTTTTTTTTTTTTTGAGAAGCACGTGTTCAGTGGAAAAAGTATGGATTTTTTAGGAGAGAGCATATAAAACTGGGTATAATTTCCAACTCTGTTGTCTAATTTCTCAGCCTCAGTTTCATCTGTAAAGTGCTTATGAGTATAGCTATTTCAAAAGGATAATGTGGTTTGGGTGAGATGTCAATCCATTTTGGAGTGAATATAAATTGCTGATGATTTAGCCTCAATTTTAGTTTCTACCAGTTTAACCACTGAATGTTCTAGCTTAACTTTGGCCCAAACATAGACTAGAGGTCCTACCATTTGCTTTGTCATAGGAACTGTACACTCCCTCTGAGACCCTCTTAGTTGACCGTCATTTCTGAGGATGATTTGAGTTATTTTCTGAATCGAATCCCCTGGGGCTCACCATCGTGAGAATGAAGGCTAATCCTGACAGTGGTGTAGCCTCCATTTCTCAGGTACCAGTGTCCCCCTGGAGCCAGCTAGGGAATGATCAAAGGACATTCCCTAGTCCTGGACTCTATATTCTTTTTTTACACTCCCCCTTTTCTAGTGACACAGTAATGATTTGAGCAACCTGATTATGATTTGTGCTCCAAGCCTTCATTAAGAGATCATAAATGTAAGGGAAAAAATAAATATGTATTTTGGAAGACTTTTCATGAAGAGGGAAGCTGAGATTGTATTAAGTGCACTGCAAATATTGTTACATTTAATTCTCACAACAGTCCTATAAGATAGGAACCCACCCTTTTTTTTCCAGATGGGATGAATTGAGGATAAGAGATGCCAATTAATTTGTTGAAGTTCACAAAGCTAATAAGTAGCAGATTTGGTATCTGATCTTAGATAATTTTGATGTGAAGACTCTAATTCTTTCAACAAAACTGTGGCTCCAGAATCATAAACAGCATCTTACTTTACAACTGTGCTATGTAAAATGTGACATAGCATTTTCCTAGGTTATGCTGTGGTTAATGGGAAATCCCCAAATCTTAGTGACTTATGGAAACAAAGTTTTATTCTTAGTAACATTAAATATGGGTATAGATCTACTCTTCATGTTTTCTTCATTTTGAGTTTGTGATGAAAGAGAAGCCCTATCTGGGATGTGCCTTTCTTGTCACTAAATGTAAGGAATACTGGTAGAACCATGTGTCAGCTCTGAAAGCTTCTGCTTTGTGTATAATGCATCAATTCTGCTCACAGTCCATTGGCCACAGCTAGTCACATGGCCAAGCCTTATGTCAGTGTTGTATGAAGACTATTCCTCCCACAGGGAGAGCCACTCTAGAGCAGTGACTGGTAGAAAATGCAGTAAATATTTTGACTGTATTTCCAGGAAGTCTTCCACATGCGACTTCCACGTTACCATGCAGGTAGGAATAGTAAGAATTCTGATATCATGCCTTCCTGGACGTCCTTCTTCATTGATGGCTCCTCTATCCCACTTTCTCTGGCTGGTTCTTCCTCTTCCTAAACTTGAGTGTGTATCATAGGATACTTTTTAGGCTCTCCTCTCTCTGTACACTCAAACTCCTGATGACCTCAACTTGCATGGCTTTAATTACCCTCAACTTGCTGATAACTGTCTAATTTATCTTTCAAGTCCTGACCTCTTTCCAGGCTCCAACTGCTTTATGTTATCTCAACTTGGAATTCTAATGTGCAGCTCAAATGTAATACATCCAAAATGGAACTTCTGACTGCTATCCATCCCCATGGTGGCTGGCAATCTTCCCTGTTGTAATAAATGGTACCATCCTCCACCCAGTTACTCAAAGCTGAAATCCAGGGTCCCTCCCTTCCCCTCAGTTCCCAGTCAAATCCATCAGTAACACAAGCTATTTTCATCTTTTAGATAGTTCTCCCAAATGTCCACATCCCTCAGCTGTAAATGCCAACACTAACTCAAATCACTATTACCACATACCTTGATTACTGCAGTAGTCAACTTTTGTACTCTTTTTCTTTTCTACCAAAAACTTTTTCTTCACAAACTATTTAGAATATATATTAAGTTTTATGTATGTTACTCTGCTAAAAACCCTTGAAAAATTTAACATTATGTTCAGAATACAACAGCAATGCGTTTCATATTGTGGGTTACAAGATCCTGTATGATCTGGCAATTGCCCACTGTATGGGTTGAAAAGTTTCCTATAAATCTTGTTTGCTTGGAACCTCAGAATATGACCTTGTTTGGAAATATCTTTGCAGATGTATGTTAAGATGAGGTCATATTGGAAAAGTCTGGACCCTATATCTAAGCCTGATATAAGAAGAAACATAGAGACATTAAGGAGATACATAGGGATGAAGATCATGTAAAGATGGAGGCAGAGATTGGAATAATGTAGTTAAAAGCCAAGGAACACCAAGAATGGATGCCAACCATGAGCAGCTAGGAGAAAGGCATGAAACAGATTCTCCCTCAAAAGCCTCCAGAAGGAAAATATTTTACTTATACCTTGATGTCAGTTTCTGGACTACTGAACTATGAGAGAATCTATTTCTCTCATTTTAAGCCAACCAGTTTTTGTTGTAGCAGCCCTAGGAAACTAATACAGTCACCTCTTCTTGCCTTATTCCATCCTTTCCCTCCTGCAATAATGCCACACAAGCCTTCATTTTTATCACAAAGCTTAGTGTCATCTCAGGGTCTTTGAACTTGCTCTTTTCATTGTGTCTCAAAGCTTTTCTTAGGACTGGTTCCTTTATATCAAATATGTCTCTACTTATACTACTATAACCTCTAATGTTAGTTCTACATATTTACAGTAATTTCTTGACTTGGATGTATTCAGAAAGTACTCATGTATTTTCTTTTTTGGTGTCACCTATTTCTATACCTAAGAAATACACATATAATTGATGCATCTTTAAATAGTAGATTAATTTGGTTCCAAGCATGGGTCAGATAAGATCAGTATGGAGGTGGGGATAGGAAGATATTATTCAGTCCATGAAATTAATGAAATTTAGGATGAAGTAATCCTCTGTGATCTGCTTTTCTCTGTTCAAAAACCAGTGGCAGTAAATTCCCTCCCACTGTGGTGGTGTCACAGAAATAAAAAGTGTCTATGTCACATAGCCACAGAGGAAATTTTCAGGGTGAAGGCGGTCAGAACTTTCAGAACATACACATTGGAAAGAACAAATTTTGGAATTAAAGAGATAGATTTCACATAATTCCTAAGCTCTGAAAAAAAAATCTGGTGGAGAATTGAAAAATTCTCTAATTTGGAATAAAAGTCCAGATATGAGGAAATTTTGGTTTCAGTACAGAGGTAGCAGGGCCTTGAAGTGAACTCACAGATGTTAATTACACAGAACTCTGGTGAATATGGAAGAATATTTGCATGATTTGGTAATATTGTTTCTCTTTTTCCTGGCTTGGTCATGCCAGAAAAAAGCAAAGTGATAGCATTTGTTGGTTCCCAGTGAGAAAAAACTGGAAATAAACATATGAACAAATATGTATGTTATTTGCAGCTTGAATGCATATTTATGTGATTAAGCTTAACTTATGCAGCAAAATGAGTAGAGTTCACATTTCTTTGGTTTGTGTGGTTATTCCTTTTTTAAGTATATTTTATTGATTATGCTATTATAGTTTTCCCAATTTCTCTTCCTTTTATCCCCTTTCTCCCTGTACCCCACCCTACCCTTCAGAACCCCCCACCTTAATTCATATCCATGGGTTGTACATAAAAGTTCTTTGGCTTCTCTATTTCCTATACTATTCTTAACCTCTCCCTGTCTGTTTTGTGCCTACCTATTATGCTTCTTATGTCCTAGACCTAATAATCCCCATTTCTCCCTAATTGCCCCCATTCTC
Organism: Micronycteris hirsuta; assembly: GCA_004026765.1. Lineage (NCBI taxonomy): Eukaryota > Metazoa > Chordata > Mammalia > Chiroptera > Phyllostomidae > Micronycteris > Micronycteris hirsuta. Next base: position 28,277 of record PVJI01013372.1, read on the forward strand.
TCCCTTCCACTCCCCACTGATAACCTTCCATGTGATCTCCATTTCTGTGATTCTGTTCCTGTTCTCATTGTTTGCTTAGTTTTTGTTTTTTAGGCTCAGTTGTTGATACTTGTGAGTATGTTATTATTTTGCTTTTTGTAGTTCTTGATCTTCTATTTCTTAGATAAGTCCCTTTAACATTTCATATAATAAGGGCTTGGTGATGATGAACTGCTTTAACTTGACCTTATCTGGGAAGCACTTTATTTGCCCTTCCATTCTAAATGATAGCTTTGCGGGATAGAGTAATTTTGGATGTAGGTCCTTGCCTTTCATGACTTTGAGTACTTCATTCCAGCCCCTTCTTGCCTGCAAAGTTTCTTTTGAGAAATTAGGTGATAGTCTTATGGGAACTCCTTTGTAGGTAACTCTCTCTTTTCCTCTTGCTGCTTTTAAGATTCTCTCCTTATCTTTAATCTTGGGTAACTTAATTATGATGAGTCTTGATGTGTTCTTTGGGTCCAACTTCTTTGGTACTCTCTGGGCTTCCTGAACTTCCTGGAAGTCTATTTCCTTCACCAGATTGGGAAAGTTTTCCTTCATCATTTGTTCAAATAAGTGTTCAATTTCTTGCCCTTCCTCTTCTCCTTCTGGTACCCCAATGATTCAGATGTTGGAGCATTTGAAGTTGTCCCAGAGGTTCCTAAGCATCTCTTCATTGTTTTGAATTCCTGTTTCTTCATTCTGTACCATTTGGATGCTTATTTCTTCCTTTTGTTCCAAATCTTTGATTTGAGTCCCCAATTCTTTCCCTTCACTATTGGTTCCCTGTACATTTTCTTTTATTTCACTTTATGTATCCTTCAGTTCTTCCTTCATTTTGAGACCAAGCTCTATCAATTCTGTGAACATCCTGATTACCAGTGTTTTGAACTCTGCATCTGATAGGTTGACTATCTCTTCATTGCTTAGTTGTAGTTTTTCTGGAGCTTTGATCTATTCTTTCATTTGGGCCGTATTTCTTTGTCTCGGTGCACCTGTTATGTTGTGAGGGGAGGGGCCTTAAGTATTTGCCAGGGCAGGGCAATTCTCTGTGCTGCGTTGTCATGCCGTATGTGGGGGAGAGGTCAGAAAAGGAACAATGCTTCTTGCTCAGCTCTTGCCCCACTTTCCATCACTTCCCTCACTTTCCACAAGTGGATTGTGCCCTTTCAGATGTTAATTCACAAGGGGTTGGTTTATGTATGTTTTAGGACCCTGTGAGCCTCTCCAATGGACTCTCCTGTGAGATTAGGAGTTTCCCCCACTGCCACAACCCACACAGATTTTTTGCAGCCAGGGGTTTTAAATTTTTATTTTCCTGCACTGAAATCCTGTGTTTCACAATCTGTCTCACTCTGTCTCTGCCCCTCCTTCCAGTCTGGATGAATTTTTCTTTAACTTTATACATTCTTAAAATAAAAATCCCCTTCAGGTAGTGTAAATATTAAAACTGAGTTATCCTTAATTGTTATAGGTTAGTATCTAATGACCCAATCAAACCAATAAATCAATAACATTTGTAGTAGGGAAACAATTCTAACAAACTAACTACCCGTTTTAAGAAAGAAAACATAACCCCTGTTCAGTGTGATCATGAATGTTTTTATGACTCACACACCCATAACCTCTTCCAACAGTGGCTCCCCACAATAGTGTTTATTATTCTGGGAAGTTCTCTGTGGCTACAAGGAAACCTTTAGCTCTGTAACTTTATCATAGTACCAATTCTAACCCTGGGTTTTTACTCTGTATTGGGGATGCATTTCAGAACTGGCAGCATCACTGTGTGTACCTCAGTGAACTTTCCCAGTTGTTTCACTCAGTGACGTTTCTGTTCTCCAAAGTTCAGACTCTCAATATAATACACGGCACATTTGTGGTCATTCATGCTCATGATTGTATCAGAATTGAGCTTTTTAAACTTTTATAAACATGTTTTTAACCTTTGTATTTATTTTTTTGCACAAAAATTGGGCAGGAATATTTAATGTCCTCAGCTGATATGGAACCAGAGATTCCTCATGGTTGATTTGCCACTGGGGCATAAGTGTTTTGAACTCAGGTTGATTTCAAATTTGTCCTGAATCTGGAGACCGGGTAGCAGATCAGACAACCAGCACTATAACAGACTAAAAAGTGCATGTTAGAAATGAATTTGTTCAGGCCTACTGCAGACATAGCCCTGGGGAAGGCTGACTGTATTAATACAACTCTATAGGTTTAGGGAAATTCTGATGCCCATTTTTGAGGTGAGACATCTGAAACATGAACACATTAAGAACCTTGCCTGAGGGTGCACAGACCTAGTGAGTGCTAGAGTAAGGCCAAGTAGAAGTCCTATCAGATGAAACTATAGATAAATATCTTGCTCACTGGTTGTGCTGCCCAAAACCATGGGTCCAGTGTCTGCAGGTGCTTATCTGTGCATTGTTACATCTAAGCCCCCATGCTCTAAAATCTCTAGAGAAGCCAAGTGCAAAATGGAGTTCTTTTCACTGGTGTTTTGGAGAGCAAGTTGCCAATGACTGAAAGTATACAGAAATGAACAATAAAAATAAAAGAAGGAAAAAAATTAGGATTTCAATGATGAAAAGTGGTTTGAAACAACGAGGTACAATAACAAATTCTTTGTAAAAAATAATTCGCTTCACTAGATTTTAAGACTGGAAGACGTGAAAATGCAGAATTATTTTTATTATAAATCTGTTACCTCTTGGGGGCCTCTTGGGGGAAACGTGCAGCATGCATACTCTTGAGAGTGTGATAGATATACTACACTGTGAAAGTGTATTAGTCATTCTAGAGTAGAAAACAACCTTTCAGGCATCAAGCCTCAAGATGGTTAATTGTCTTTGCCTCCCACCTCTATACTTTGTTTCCCTTACCAATTTGCTTGCTAATTTTTGTCTGAGTTTTACTTAAAGAATGTGCTAAAGGAAACAAATCATTCAGCTCAATTAAAATGCTATATTCTCAAAAGCATTTAATTTAAACTATTTTTTTTCTGTTTTGAGAAATACTAAATCAAGACAAAGGCCTCCCTTTTAAATTATAATTTCAGCCCATTAATTTATTGTGTTCCTACTTCAGCTGCTAGCAGGTATTTTCTATATATCTTTTATAAATGCTCAGAGTAGATCACAACAAATATTGATATTAAAATACAAATAAATTTGTATGAATTTATTTTAGTGCTCTACATATTTCTTCTCTTTGGAAAAATTTAAGTATCATTTTCTGCTATTGTTTTAGAAAATTAAAACCTCAAATCAGAATGTGAAATAAGAATTTCTTTTACCTCTGTTTTATTCGTTCCAAAAAATCAACTCAAAATAGATTAAAAACTTTAACTTGAAATTTAAAACTCCTAAAAGAAAACATAAAATAAATCTTTAGGACATTGGTCTAGACAATGATTTCTTGGGTATGTCACCAAAGACATAGGTAACAAATACAAAAATAGACAAGTGGAACTATATCAAAGTAAAATGTTTCTTCTGTATGGTGAAGGAAACAACAGAATGAAAAGACAACCTATGAAATGGGAGAAAATATTTGCAAACCATATATAGCTCTTGCTGGTGTGGCTCAGTGGCTGAGCACCCTCCTATGAACCAAAGAGTTGCCGGTTCGATTCCCAGTCAGGACGCATGCCTGATTTGCAGGCCAGGTCCTGAGTGAGGGGGTGTGAGAGGCAACCACACACTGATGTTTCTCTCCCTCTTTTTCTCCTTCTCCTCTCCTCTCTCTAAAAATAAATAAATAAAATCTTAAAAAAATTAAAAAAAAATTACAAATCATATATATGTGTGATAAGGGGTTAATATAAAAAATCTATAAAGACCTGCTACAACATAATAGTGAAATAAAAGTTAACCTGATTAAAAAGTGGAGAAAGAACTTAAATAGACATTTTTCCAAGAATATATACAAATGGGCAACAGGTATATGAAGAGATATTTAGCACCACTAATCATGAAGGGACTGCAAATCTAAACCATATGAGACATCACCTCACATCTATTAGGATGGTATTTATAACAAGAAAAGATAACAAGTGCTATGAGGATCTAGAGAAATTGGAGCCCTCGTACACTGCTGGTAGGAATATGAAATGGTTTAGCTGCTTTGGAAAATAGTAAGAATAGTCCTCAAATTATTAAAAGTAGAGCAACCATATGATCTAGCACCCCCGTGTCTGGGTATATATTCAAAACAATTGAAATCAAGATATTGAAGAGATGTTTGCAGTCCCACATTCACTGGAGCATTATTCACAATAGTCAAGACATGAGAATAGCTTAAATGTTTCTTTATGGACAAATGGATAAAGAAAATCACAAACTGAGATGCACACACACACACAATGAGATATAATTCACCTGTACAGAAGAATTAAAAAAGGAATTCATTGGTCACTAAGAATTTTACTACAAGAAAGAGGGGAAAGTGACTTGGGAATGACCGTATCAACTTAAACATATTGATGTTTGGACTTCTTTTTATATATAAGTCTAGCCTTGCAATTACAAAATTTCTTTATACTTAAGTTCAAATGAAAGCCCTTTGGATAACTTTGTGTAAGCACAGAACAGATAGGGCCTCTGGATACTCAGAGGACCTCTGAGAGGACCTACTATCCAGAGGGCCTCTGGATAGACAGAGACCTTTGGCTATGCAGCAGTGGAAGAGGAAGGGCCTTTTTGTCTGAAGTTGGCAAATATTATTGGAGCTAATAACATACATCCAAAAGGGATCATAATATTTGTCCATTTAAGATAACAATTAGGAACCTATAATTTTTGAAAGCTTTGATTTTCTTCCTCTTAACTATCAACATGTAATGTTATCTTATTACTTCTCATTCTTATATCTGGTTACTTTTGTGATATTATCTGGCTTCAGAACAGCTATATATCTCCCTTTGTCAGTACAACTAAGGAAGTTGTTTAATATAAAAGTATTATTCCACTGTAAAAGCTAATAGATGATGATAGTGATGAAGAGAATGACGATGATGATGTTAATGGTGAGGACTATGAAGATTTTTTAATTTCACTGTGGACCCCCAAATAATTAGTTTGGGTCTTGCGGCTGCACAAAAAATACGTTAAAGAAAACTTAAGCTATGTGAGTAGTTATATCGGCGTACCCTCACACTGACAGTATCAGTATTTAGCGCCACAGTCCTTATGTGACAGATGGAATCACCCACTCTGGGGTCAATGTGTTGGCCTCCCCCTGATCATTGTTATTCCTTAGTACATATAAGGTAATGTAAGTGTAACTCTCTTAGTTCTTAATTTTGTCGTCATATCTTTGTCCCTCTCTTCTTGTTTTTTTTTTTAATTTCCCCAAATTTTTACAGTGATTTTCAAATAACTTTAGTATATAATACTGTATGATCTCAACCAACCTGAGCATTCTGGCCAATTATACATAGTGGTAACCTCAAACCTCAAACTGTAATTCAAGCTTATAATTCCTTCCACTTTACCATAGCAGATTCCTCAACTTTGAATTGGATAGGCAGCATATTTCAAATTTGGTTAGGTCTGGATTAAGCACTCACCTTAAAATCTCTAATATTTAATTTGTTGTTTTTCCTCCCGCACAATGGTATTTGTCTAGTGTTTTGTATATGCATTACATAAACATTAAACATTAAAATTAGATAATAGTGTTTTGGGTTGTAAATGAGTCTCTTCACTTTCATATATATATTTCAAATGTGCATCTGTTATAAATTAAATGAAACATTTATAAGAATGAAGAAAAATCAAGATCATTTCCCCTAAAGAAATTAAAATATCACCAACTGAACTTTTCGACCTACTCATAAACCAGCCTTAACCCCATTAATTCTACTTCTCATTTTATGGACACCCTAGAGATTGTCTCTTTCCCAAACCAGTTGTAAATGGGGGAGTCCCAAGGGTCCCTTTGGACACCCTTCTCATGCTTTGTAAGCATGATTCATGTTGCTAAATTTCAAATTGTTTTTTCATCATGCGTCTCACACTATATTACGTTATCCTGATGACTCACTATTGTCATTTGGAGGTTACCTCATATTTAAATTATTTCATGCTGGCAGTATGTGCATGAGGCTTTTGCTTTAGTAATTTTTCTTAATTTACTCAAGCAGTTTAGAAAGGTCCAGATGGAAATGAACATACTGAATGCTTAAAAATAAATGTTTGTGCTGTTTACGCAAGAAGTAAGACTCATTTCTTAATACGCAAATAAGGTTTTTTCTCTTTCTATTAGAAGTTACAAATGAAATAAAATCTTGGACCTCTGCTTTCCCTTGCAGTAGTTAAGCTGATGCAGCAGATGAGTTGGTCTCAATTATTTATGGATGAGCCACGTGAAATGTCTGCCAAAGTTAGCAAAGGGAAAATAATGCCTGGTATTACACAACTGACCTTGAATCCAGCTCTGATTGAAATTAATTATCCAAAGTTTTAAAATCTCAGCTTCTTATATTGGTGATAATGTCCTTCTCTGGTGATAATGAATAGCCCCATTGTCTTAGCATGAGCTTTGCTTATTGCAAGTATTTATTTCAGAGAATTTGGTGCATATGATCCTTGCAGGGCAAATTTATTAATTGAGTTGATTTTTCCCATTAATTCCTATGTATTGTGTTACCCTAACATTTAGCCACTGACATGCCATTAAAGCCAGATGTTATTTTATAGAACGATTATAAAAATTAGCTCAATTTTGGGCTGACCTCTAGAATATTTAGCTACTCAGAAGGAACAAACAGATTGCCTCATTTCCTTTTCTTGTGTTTTTGGGTTGTCGAACTAATGTGCATTAGAAGTGAGCAACAGAATTGGGGACATTATTATTTCTGTTAATTCTCATAAGTTGTCAGTCTTCCAAAGGGGAGGATAGTGGGTCAGAATGGGGCTGATGGTAACTCATGAATCCAGTTTTTAGAAAATATTTGCTTTGAAGGCACAATGGCTTTTTCTATTATTTTTAGGATCTATTTTGTTGTTATATATTTGTGTATAGACAAAGGTATAACCCCAAGAATTCCAGTTGCTGTTCCCCACAATCTTCAGATCCATTCATGCTCAGGATCATATCAATGGTAGCCGGGAGCAAAGCTTCCACCAGAGGAAACTTCACTGACAGAAAAATACAAAGTGCCACACTGAAATGCTGAGAGAATTCATTTGTAATAAACAGTAATTAAACAGAGGTTATTAGGGTGGCACATTTACGATGTGAAAGTGGAAGTTGTGTCAACACCTTATAAAGTCCTGAAAGTAATTCAGCTGAAATATTTGCTCTGGGCTGAAGAACATGGTTCTATTTTAGGGAAGACATAAGTTTGCTGTTTGTTTTATTGAAAAATTCTTCATAATAGTCTTTCTGGTTTTAAGCATTTAACAAAGATCACTCAGGGTCTATAGTATTGTGTCATCTAAAAGACTATTGCCTATCATTGGGCTATTCTCATAACTAATTTTGTTCCCTTCCAAAAGGTATTATTAGAATATATACATAGTAACTTAATTTTTGTTTTTTTGGATATCAATCTCAGGCAAGATAGTTTCCCTTAAAAACCCTTGTCAGAGAGGTCAGGTCTCCCTTATTCTTTGTAATCTATCTCTGCCTTTTTTCTTCATCCTTCCAACCTACTGGTCTCACCTATCACCTTAGTTTATAATAGTAGCTTCAGGCAAAAGCAATTATGCTTCCCCTGATGCTCTGTGCTTATTTCATCACTCTTATTTTCTTCCTCAAGAACCTTGTTGAAACTAAAGACTTCTATATTTTAGCCTCCCAGGCTTGGCTTGTTGAATGAATCCTCTCAGATATGTCCATGGAGAGGGTGTAGGGAGACAATTTCTTTTTTCTTCTTTTTTATTTAATAATTTAATTATATTTTTCCATTACCATTTAGTCCCTTTATACCCTCCACCCCACAATCACCACACTGTTGTCCCTGTCCATGAATCCTTTTTCCTTTTTGCTCAATCCCTCCACCCCTTACCCTCCTCACCTTAGCTGCCATCCTGCTATCTATGGGTCTGTCTCTATTTTTCTTGTTAGTTCAGTTTGTTCATTAGAGTCCACATATGAGTGAAATCATATGGTATTTGTCTTTCTCTAGCTGGCGTATTTCACTTAGCATAATGTTCTCTAGGTCCATCCATACTGTCAGAAAGGGTAAACCTTTCTTCTTTTTTATAGCCAAGTAGTATTTAATTGAGCAAATGTCCCAGAGTTGTTTTATCAACACTTGGGCTGTTTCCATACCTTAGTGATTGTAAATAACACTGAAATGAACATAAGAGTGATTATATTCTTTCAAATTAGTGTTTTGGGTTCCTTTGGATATATTCTGAGAAGTGGTGTTCCTGGGTCAAAAGGCAGATCCATTTTTAATTTTTTGAGGTGTCTCCATACTGCTTTTCACAGTGGCTGCATGAATCTGCATTCCCAACAACAATGCAAAAGAGTTCCCCTTTCTCCACATCCTTGCCAACACTCATTGTTTACTGATTTGTTGATGACAGCCATTCTGACAGGTGTGGGATGATATCTCATTGTGGTTTTAATTTGCATTTTTCTGATGATTAGTGATGTTGAGCATTTTTCATGTCTATCAGCCATCTGTATGTCCTCTCTGGAGAAGTGTCTATTCAGGTCCTTTGTAAAATTTTTAATTGGATTGTTTGTTTGTTTTGGTGCTGAGTTTTGTAAGTTATTTATAAATTTTAGGTATTAACCCACTATAAAATGAATTGGTGAATATGTTCTCCCATTCTTGTTTTTTTTTTTTTTATTTTGTTGATGATTTTCTTTGATGTGCAAAAACTTTTTAGTTTGATGTAACAACAATCCTGAGAAAGAAAAAAGTTGGAGGCATCATGCTACCTAATATGAAACTATACTACAAGGCCATAATAATCAAAACAGCAGGGTACTGGCATAAAAACAGACACATACATCAACAGAGAAGAATAGAGAGCCCATAAATAAACCCACACCTTTATAGTCAATATTTGACAGAAGAAGTAAGAACATACAATGGGCTAAAGAAAGTTTATTCAATAAATTATGTTGGGAAAATTGGACAGATAGGTGCAGAAAAATGGAATTAGACCAACTTCTTACACCATACACAAGAATAAATTCAAAATGGATTAAAGACTTAAAAATTATACCTGAAACTGTTACAGAGCAAGGGTCGGGGGACACCCAACGATACCCCAACCCTGCACCAGGTTCGTTATGCCTGCCGCCAATGGAAAGATGTCTCTTAATGCCAGAGACTGGTGAAAAGGAAAGGAATTATTTATTTGCAAGTTATATAGGCTTGGAGTAATGACTTAAGGTCTCCTTTAAGATACTAGAGTTCCTCGGAATACCCGTTCTCTACCCACAAATGCACAGTCCTTCTTTCTCCCCTCTGCCCAATCCAGGGTACCGTATCTCAGGGAAAGAAGTAGAAGTCTGTGATTTAGGCAGACCTTCAGTTCCGACACCGTCTGCTGTGTCGCTACTGCGATTTCCAGTTAATCCAAAACTATGTGGCCCCTTCTCATGGCCCACCAGCAAGAGTCCTTTCACCCCTTTTCTTCTAGGCAAAGTCTCTTCTGCTTCCTAGGCCACGTGGCAAAGGGAGCCACCCAAAGCTACGTGGTCCTTTCTCTGTGTCTCTCAGGCTGAGGGGTCCCCACTCCTACCTTTCGTGGTGCAGCGAGAGTGAGAGAGAAAGAAAGAGAGAGAGAGAGGGCCTGTCTCTCGGCTGGAGGGGTCCCCACTCCTACCCTTCGTGGTCCAGCGAGAGTGAGAAAGAGAGAGAGCTATGGCTGCCATGCCTGGGTTTAAATACCCTCGCCAATCTTCCTCTGCAGCCCCATTTCCGACTCCTCCTTCAATCAGCTACACCTGCCAGCACTTCATATTCTTCCAGCTTTATTGGGCTGCCATGGTAACTGTGGGCAAGTGTGGCCCCATGGCATAGAGCCAGTCATCTCCAAGCTTTCACGCAGGCGCTGTGTCCAGGGGGAGTTGCCTCTCAGTGACCTCTTGGGTGGAAGTAACTTCCATCCCCCTGGTTCAAAACAGCTTTGCAGCTATTTAACACATCTATGAAACCAGTTAAAGGCTATAGATATGCTAAATGACCATGCCAGAGGTTATCTGCAAAGCTGATGTTATACAAAACAGCTCTGAATGGCCCTGCTCCAGGAGTCCCATCCTCTGCCAGTTTAGACTTCTGGGGGTGAGGACATCCTTTATATATTTCTAATATTTCCTGGACACCTTGAGTTCTAGACCCCATTACAAATCCCCATTTGGGCCCTGCCCCCCTTGGCTGCACCCTGTTACAAAACTATAAAAATCATAGAAGAAAACATAAGTAGAAAAATATCAGACAGACCGTAGCAATATTTTATTAGATATACCTACTCAGGCAAAGGCAACAAAAGAAAAAATAAACAAATGGACAGCTTCATTTTTCATAGTTCAACATTTATTTGGCCTTCTGGAAACATTTCTGATTAATAAATAAGGATTTTTAATAGTAAGAGTTTAAATTAGGTAAGAAAGGGAGATCAGCACAATGACTGTTCAGTCAGGACTAGTTGGAAGTTTGCCTTAAATAGGGTTTGTTCGCCTCTTCCAAATTATGCTCTCTAGTTGAGTGGACACAATATAGCACACACACATTAGACTTACCCTATGGGAATGGTATAATTTCAGTTCAAATGATTTAAAAAATAAAAGAGAAGAGCATAAGAAAAAGGGCCCACATATGCCTTCAAAGCATCAATAACACTCTTCTAGACTTTCATTTGGAACATGTAAAAAACTTGTCCTCCCTCATTGTTAAAATACCACTTGAAGGAACTAATAGCAATGTATTAAGGGAAATTCATACATCCACCTTGGGATTTGTAGCTCTTATGTTTTCACGTCTAATAAGAGCACGGTCTCTCGTGAAACATAAAGTTGGCATGCAGGACCCAGCCGTGTGGTGGCAGAATTTCCTGTGGGGAAATCAGGCTGGTATGTTCCTTAGATTTAAAATAAAACCTTGCTCTTGCTAAAAATCTCTCTCTTCCTAGGTCAAAAGAACAAATACTAATGCATGCCTAGCTTCCTCAGACCCGAGTTCAGCCCAAGCCTATTGTCTTTCCATTTGCATATCTATCCTCTTGATGCACTATCTTGGGCGTCTACCACCTAATATAAGTCTACAGTCCATGCATAGTTAATGAAGACCATTCATATGTAAAGTGCCCGAGAAATGACAATAAAAAGGCAGTTGACACGTGGCTTAGGGCCTCTCCAAGATGATAATGGAGGGGACTCGTGGTCCCAGTTCTCTATTCCTGCGTGTTTCTGTGTGAGCTTATTCACGCATTCAGTCACGGCCATACTAATCCTGCTGGCCAGAGTTTGCGACAATGTATGAGTCTAAGTTTCGTTTAATTGATATTTATTTTTCCCCTCCTATATTCCAGGTACTTTCTAGCTATTGGGAAAACAAAAGTGAATAAGATAACAAATTCATATTCAGAAAGGTTTTTAGCTAAGAAAGCCAGCTACTAGAGTATTTCAAAGCCCTATATTATGCCCTATCAAGTAAATTAGTTTTAAGTATCCTTTAGTTTACAGAAACAGAATATTCATCCTAAGAAACATTCCGTACACAAGTAATCCATGATGACTGTTGGGACTCTCAGTTTCTCTGTGGTCCTTTCTTGACTTGAAAAATGGCCACTTTTTAAGAGAGAGAATTCCAGAAGAATCGAAAAGCTTACTAGAGTAGGAAGATGTGGCAATCTCTTTCTACTGCCATCTCTCAAATAGGGCATTTAAGTTTACAATCACTGCCAAATGGCAATTTAACCAAGGGTAATGGATTGTGACTAAACAGAAAAGAAGCTCAACAGACAAATTTAGAAAACATAGAGATTTAATTTTTCTTCCAATTTATGGGAAAAGAAAATTATTTCTAATGGATAGAACATTGCTAAAAAGAAATGGATAGGCTCTCAAGATGAGAGGTTCCTCCAGGGAAAAGATGTGGGTGAAGCTAAGAACAGAATATCCAATAAATGATGGATGAGGGACACCTCAAAGAACAGGTGTCCAGAGATCGTAAGTCAGAGGTCTTTCAGGAGTGGAGAGCTTGCCCAAGGTAGGTTCAGAAGCAAAATAAGCTTAAGAGTTAGAGAATTGTTGTTTTTTTTTTACAATTGTAATAATTGGAGTAATAATTGTGGAACACATACCAAGGGTATGAGGGTCTGCCTTTAAATTCATATTGACTATCAAAAGTTTTCTGACTAATTTTACAATTTTTAAACATTTTCCTAAAATATTCTTTCTAAGTGTATAACTCTGGGATAGGTCAGTAAAATACATTTGCTCGGGATTCTTATTTGGGAACTAAGATACACAGGAGGAACAGGATTCTGACATCACTCCTTGTCAGTTCTGCTGCAATAAAATTATACAGGATTCTTCATGACAAGATCATTTTTAATACAAGAGTTGCATGTATGTATTGCTTGTTAATCAGAGTGGATTCACAGTATAATATAGTGGAAATTGCCTAAATATGGGAGTCAGCAAGATCTCAGTTTAAATCTAAGTTCAATAACTGACTAAATGTATGATTTTTCACAAACTGCCACAATAGACACATTTGTGCTACTTCCATTCTATTTTTCATGGGAAACTAATGATTTCCTTCCCTATGACACTAGATTGCCCTTTCTTTCAATTTACTTGAGCCAATGTTTATGTAGACTTCTTGCCTGAAAAAACTGTAGTCAGTGAATTAATTCAGTTACTGTTCAGAATAAACGTAGAGTTAAATTCTACTCTGTCATTTTCACAATTTATCAGAAAATCCAAAGAGATTAACTAGGATTGATCCTTAATATATTGCATTGTTCCCAAAACTCAGAATCATTGACTTTATTTCTTCAGGAAGCAACGTCTACCAGCGAGTAAAGGGAAATAAGAAAAAGATTTACATATAATTTTTCCCTTTACTAACAATCTCAAATGCTAATAAAACTTCTTAGTATAATTCATACTTCACATTACATCATTTTTAAAACTATTTATTGATTGACTTTAGAGAGAGGAAAGGAGAGAGTCAGAGAGAGAGAGAGATAGCAAGAGAGACATCTATTTAAAGTTGTATTTATATATGCATTCATTGGTTGCTTTTGTATGTAACCTAATTACAGATTGAACCCATAACCTTCGCATTTGAGGGTGACGCTCTAACCAAAGAAATTCCCAGCCAGAGCCCACATTCCATCATTCTTTATGCTTAAAGAAATTATACTGGGGTGGGGGGAGAAAGGCAGAAAACTGTACTTGAACAACAATTAAAAAAAATAAATTATACTGGATTCTACTACAATATTCTTTGTTCTTTCCTACCTTTATTTATTTTCTATACTTAAAATTTTCTGATAACATTCAATAGAGGAGTATATATTAAATAAATGGCAAAGACTAAACATACAACTTACTTATTTTTTCAATTACACTGTTTTATAAATTATGTATGATGTATAGGATGTATCTTTGGTATTATGGCTGAAATGCAAGAGGATAAATATTATAAAATATAATTGGAAATATAATTTTTATATGTGCACTTGTAGCCAATAAGCTCAAATTTATCAAACAACAAACACAAATAAGGAACAAAACCTTGTAAAAAGTTACAAACCTCATGAGAAGTTTTCAAGTACAAATTAAACCAAGAACAATTAGTATGCACTTGGCTTCCATTCATAATTAATAGCTCATCTATGTGTGTGTAGGAGCATGAGAAGGAAAATCAGTTAACTATAAGATTTCTTGTTCAAACTGAACTACATTGCTCCTTGGATTGTCATTTTAAATGCATTACTTTTTATAAATTCTATTTAAAGTGAGACATCAAGCATATAGCCATTTTTTTCCCTTATACATTCAGCAGAAGGAAAAATAGAAAATACAATGTAAATGGTTAATAATGGTATTATGACCTGAAAACAATATATAACTTTTAATGACAGACTCTTTAAGATTTAAATTGACGGCCAAAATTTTTCTTTTCTATATCTTAAGCAACCGAGATCTATCAGGTTAAACTATCACAGCTATCGAGTTGTGTCAATATGTGCAAATATATTCAAGGTAGATTATAAATCACACTCCACATATGGAGCCATCATGGTAACAAGAATACTGTTACAATGTGATGAGTAGTCTGAAGAAATATTACTATTATTGGGAAAGATATTGATTTTTCAGTTGTCTTTAAAATATATTGTAACTGAAGTTATAATATCCTCTCATTTATGACTTTAGTCATTCATCCGTTTGTTCATCTATCCATCCATCCACCTTTTCATTTATCCATCTATATGACAATTATCTATTGAGTGACTACTCTATGTTGGGAAATGAACCAGGGACTTGTAATGAAAAGAGGAATAAAATAAAATTCCTAATTTCAAGTTGCTTAAGACCTCCTATAAAGAAGCAGACATATAAATCAATTGTTGCAACAATAGATTGTGGCAAGTGCTGTCCTTGAGAAAGACTTTGGGAAAAACACCTAAATTTATCTGCCTGGTTGGGGTTGAAAATGGAAGAAATGAGAAAGAACCAAATATAGTTGATATATTAGATGGAATTTGAATTAAATGGATGACTATAAATGATGAGGGACTATAGAAGCAGAGAAATTTAAAGTGCAAAACATGAAAAAGCAAGGATAATTTATACAAAGTAGGCTCTTTAAAATACTGGAAGTACAAGGTACATTTAATAGTGGGAGATGAAGGTAGCTGGATAATGGAGGAAATTAACATACTGAGGTATTGAGCTTGCACACCAGAATTTCTTAGTTAAGTAACTTATGGATGCCATTGAAAGCAAAATAGCTCTTAAGACTTCCATTGCTCGCTTCAGTACTTTATCATAATATTACATATGTACACATAAAAAATGAATTATAAACTCCTTGTATTTGAATATCTTACATAATCAAAAGATAAGTATAAATTAAAAATGAATAGAATTATAAGACTATTACAATTCAAGTTTGAAGGGATATCACTTTTCTTTTTTATTTAAAATGCTTCTCTGATGAGAACTGCTTTGACGCAAGTCTTTTGTCTTTGGCATGCTACGATTTGTGTCAATTCACTCACAATGTCTCTATAAACCACAGGGAAACTTTGGTTTGTTTGTATATCATGCTGGGTTGCCACTTGGGTTTAAGATATGTTAGCATATGTACTTTTTTATTTCCTTAGCCACAACAATGAATGTAGTGTCTCTGGTTGGTAATGATTGTTAACACAGATGGAAATGCAGCCTTGGAAATCTTATGGAATGACTGTCATTTTTATCATATGCTTAGATGTATGTTTTGGATTTTCATTGGAAAATGAACTACTTATAAATTCATACATAAGTCTAGGAATCCTGAAATCACAGATAAAAAATATCTACAAAATACAGCCAGAGACAAGTAAGGAGTAACTAAAGAGTCACAAGCAAGGGAAACATGCAGATGGATTTTCTTTTGGAAAGCTCACTCTGAAAAGAGTTAGACAACTTAAAACAGTCTAGGCAAAAGATGATGCAGAATTTTTAGCAGCCATGGGAATAGGGAGGAAAAGAAAGATTTGAGAGTGAGAGGTTTATAATTGACTGAGTCCAAGATTGGATGTGTGGGGTAAGGGAAATTGAAAATTCAAAGATGATTCTTAAATTTCTCTCATGGTTGCCTGGGTAGGAGGGGATACCATAGGTTAATAGGGAGAACGTTAGAGACAGATTAGGCTGTGGGTAGAAAACAGTGAGATTGGCTTTCGATATATTCAAGTTTAAATGCAACAGCTGTAACGGAGTAGACAATCTGAAATATGAGACTGAGGCTTAGGGAAAGAAACTGGATTGTGGTGGAGCTTTGGTCATCATTGGCATACCTGTGGTCATCATGACTTGTCTGAAATTCCTATTGGGAGAGTATAAGGAGTGAGAAGAAAGCCAAAAATGGCCTCTCAGGGGACAGCGATACTTCAGGGTGGGCAGATGGAAGAGGGCAAAGGAGACTGATGAGGGCTAGAGATATGGGGATATTTAGGAGAGCAGGGTATCATTGGTGACCACTGAAGATACTGCTGTCTTGCCTGAATTACTGTAGCAGGCTCCTAGCTTATTTTTGTTTCGGCTATTGGTGTCCTCAAATCCATTTCCATCTCTGTTGCCATGGTAAATATGTTAAGCTTAAGTTGTTCCTTCTCCTTTCTAGTCCAGTATTTTTAGTGTTCGTTCATGTCTTTTTCACTAGTGATTAACATTGTGGTCCCTTACCAATGTCACATTTTCTTCAGTGTAAATATTTGAAAACATGAATTAAAGCAGAATGCAGTGCATATTTGCAATGGTTGATTCTCCCTACAGAAGCATGGCTCTCCCTCCCTTTTACCTGATTCCCATTTTGAGTGTTCTAGGACTCAGCCTTAGCCTCTCTTCTTCTATTCATATTGTTTCTCACGGTGATCTGTATGTTGCTGACTTCCAAGCATTTCCTGCCTTGTATCTACTTCAATATATATCTCTGTATGTCTATCTATCCATCTATTTATCACTCTGAACTCTAAAATTTATATCCAACAATCTGCTTGCACTCTCCACTTGGCTATCCATAGAAAAATCAACTTTGAATGTCTCCAATCTCCAAACTTTCTTATTCCCAAGTTGTTCCATCTGAGTAAATAAAAATCTTAGCAATAATCATTTCTCTTATTCTCATCTCCAACATTAAAGCATCAGCTAATTCTTAACAGTATATTATGAATCCAAATATTTATCTCTTCCAAGACCCCATTAACTCTCACTTAGATGCTACCTCACTCTTCTCTGCTCACTTCCCTACAAGCTATTTTTGCATAGCCATCTGAGTGATATTAAAAAAAAAAAAACAAACTCATATCACTCCCCAACCTGAAACATGCTAATAACTTTCCATTGCTCTTAGCATGAAATCCAAGCTCCTTATCACGATATATAAAATGCTACAAGATCTAGGATCACTGGATGCCCTGTTCTCTTTTTTGTTGACTTTATTCTGTTCTGCAGTGAGCTATCCTGTATGTGTTCCTCAAGCAGGTAAAATTCTTTGCTGCCCTAGTGCCTTCAACTTGCTGGTCCTTCTACCTCATCTTTCAGAGTTTTGCACAACTGCTTTCTTCTCATCATTCTAGTTGCAGCCCCAATAAGACTTCCTTAGATATGTCTTCTCTGTAAGCATTTCTAAAGCATCATTTTCACTTCACTCTAATCACTTAGTCATACTACCTTGTAATTCTGTGTGCCACGAGAGGATTCAGGATGAAATGTTTTCAGTGTTTGGGCAGTATGGAGAACAATGGATAGGTGTGGATGATGGAAAGGTGTAGATGTCAGATCTGGATTTGAAACCTATTGCTTTTATACCAGTGTGGCTAGTGTCTGACAATTTCTAAATTACAGTTTTCTCACCTGAAATAGAGAAATGAATTATTTCACAGTTATGCTGAGTATAAAGTGAAAGCACATATGAGTAATCTAACATGGCTCAGATCTTAGCACATAACAACTGCTTATAAAATAAAATTCTTTTTCCATGACCTTCATCCCTATCTCTTTTCTATTTTTCCTGGATAAATGTTAAGAGCATAATATTTAAGATATCACAAAGATTCTGGCTAATATCAAGTATTTATCTCATTCTCCAATTGCATATTATCTCAAAATTAACTGGAAATTTGGCCATCCAGCTCACAGAGGAAGGTTCTAGAAATGATTCACTGAACCCTGTATAGGTTACTCTACTGAAAACATATGTCAACCCTTGACAGGAGATGCTAGCAGTCTTGAATGTAGAGCTATCAGAGGAAATATTAGAGAAACCTTTTCCAGGAGTTACTCTTCAAGTTCCGAAGAGTACTATTGCATTAGCCCTTTGAATTCAATCTTGATCTTGACTTTGAAACTTTCTGTTCTAAACCAACAATAAACTGGTGCTTTTAGACTGGGCCTAATGACCACCAATGTACATATTAATCCAGAGGTGATCAAACCATAATCCATAGGCCAAATTTGGCCCTCAGCCTACATATGAAAATAAAGTTTCATTGAAGCACAGCTACACTCAATTACTTAAAAAGACTTCTTTCAAAGACTTCTTTCACAATGTAAAAGCAGAGTCAAGTAGTTGCAACAGAGACTAGATGACCGTACAAAATGTATATATAATTTAATCCTTTACAGTAAAAGTTCCTAGAATCCTATGTTGTACTATTTAAACCTTTGTATTGCCATCTTTTTAGTAACAGAACATGAATTGGGTACTTACAAGATGTCTATCTCTGGACCTGATACTGAGAGTAGAACAGGGAGCCAAGGATGCTCTGCACTCAAAGAGTACACAGTCTAGATAAATAGATGTGATTTTCCAACTGATAGAAAAATGGCACTCTTTTCTACTTCCTCTTATTTGTCTCTACTCAGAGGATAACATTAAGAAAAATAACAATAAACATAAAGATGTTTCATACACAATTTGTTTCCCACACATAGTGAAGTTTAGCCTGATTCAGGTCTTTTTGCCATGGAAATATTAGTTGTGGCAATAATTCTTATGGGAAAGAAAAATAAACTCATTCCTTCCTTTTTCAAGATGCTTGGCTCATCACACCTCTGCTCTCTGGGTTGGGTTAGACTTCAAGATTTCAAAGCCACTTTTTTTGTATGGTTAAGACAATTTGTCTACTAAAAAATGTTACTTCTTTCCATGAGAACTTTCATGTTTCAATATACAGTCTCTAGGTTATATTGTGCATCTAATGTTGCTTTATAAGTTCTGTGAGATATGTTGAGCATCTTTTCATATGTCTCTGGGCCCTCTGTATGTGCTCTTTCGAGAAGTGTCTGTTCACGTTTTTGCCCATTTTTTAATTAGGTTTTTTGTCTTCCTGGAGTGGAGTCGTATGAGTTCTTTATATATTTTGGAGATCAAACCCTTGTCCAAGGTATCATTGGCAAATATGTTTTCCCATACTGTTGGTTCTCTTTTTATTTTAACACTGTTTTCTTTAGCCCCACAGAAGCTCTTTATTTTGATAAGGTCCCATTTGTTTATTCTTGCTCAACATCATTAGCCATCAGAGAGATGCAAATTAAAACCACAATGAGATACCCGCTCACACCAGTCAGAATGGCCATCATCAACAAAGCAACAGATAATTGTTGCAGGGAATGTGGAGAAAAGGGAACCCTACTGCACTGTTGGTGGGAATGCACACTAGTGCAGCCACTGTGGAAAACAGTATGGAATTTCCTCAGAAAAATAAAAATGGAACTTCCTTTTGACCCAGCAATTCCACTACTGGGATTATACCCTAATAACCCTGAAAAACCAATTCAAAAGAACCTATGCACTCCAATGTTCATAGCAGCACAATTCACAATAGCCAAGTGCTGGAAACAACCTAAGTGCCCATCTACAAATGAGTGGATCAAGAAACTATGGTACATTTACACAATGGAATTCTACACAGCAGAGAGGAAGAAGGAGCTTATACCCTTTGCAACAGCATGGATGGAAC
>PVJI01013373.1:0-47950 GCA_004026765.1 Micronycteris hirsuta
CCTCCTTCAGCTTAATTTTCTTTCCATTGACTCACTCTGCCCTCATTTCCTGGTGCTGGGAAATTTTAGTTTCCCTCATCCTTTATGATGAGCCTGTATCAGCAAGAGTTCAGGAAGTGAGTGACTTTTAAAGCTCAGGATTTAAGCTCACCAGGGAGAGTCACAGTGAGTCAGGAGGTGTCCCTGCAGCCAGAACCCCAGGCCCGTGAGAGCTCATTCTCCCTGGAAAAGGTGACAGGTGCCCGTTTCGAACAGTCATGTCTTCCCTGCTCCCAACCTCAGGAGAAGATTGTACCCAAAAGTCATGTTGTCGTTCTCATCTCTCCTCAAATGTATGCAATCAGACCTCTCAGAGATCCCAGACTGCAGAGTCCTCTGCGTGTGAATGTGCATGTATGTAGCTAACAGGGGTCACAGGAGGGGCACAACGTGACAAGGTAAAAGGAAGGTCATTGGTTGTATTTAATTTTGGATTGTTGCAAAGAACATATATTAGTCTTCTGTCGCTAAAATAAACAACCCAAGCCAATAAGGAAGATAATAGATTAAACAAGAATAAAACATAAATAAACAGCTCTGGAAGCTTACAGAAGAATAATAAAAAAAATATAGTCCCCACATGTGGTCATCATTTCCCACTTTTGCCTAGTTAACATGAATTAATTGTGCACTTGGACACAGGAGTCGCTCTTAGCCACGTGAGTTTTTTTTTTATCTTAACCTGGTTAATGTAACTTCAGTGTTTACAGCAATGATTCTTGGATGTGTGTTTCTAAACACTGAGGATGAGTGGCATTATTTTTGTTGTTATTTATCCTTTTTTTCCAGTACAATGACTTTGGCCAAATGGGCCTTAGACTGGAGGCGGAATTTGAGAAGACTTTCAAGGAAGTGTTTGCTATTCAGGAAACAAACGAGAGCAGTTCACCGGCATAGTGGATGCTGCTGGTACTGTGGAACGTCCTCTTTGGGGGCCGACTTCTCATTTCATGGCTGCTGTGAGGGTTGGCTGCCAATCTGCTTCTGAGTGGCATGAGTCATGCTCCCGACTGGGCTCAGGCTGGACCTAGTCCCAGCTGTGACCAGATCCTTGCTTAGCTTTCCACCATGCTGTCCTGCTTCCCTTACTGCTCCTTCTCTTGAGAGAATTCTGAAAATAAATCATTTATTGAAGGGACTTCATCTCACACTCTTTTTCTAGGAAACACAAGATAATAGTCCTAGCAAGCCGGCCTAAGACTGGTGTACATGGTTTCGATCACTGTCTCGCCAGACAGTGACAGTCAGAATATTGATAGTCCCTGGGTGTTATAACAGTGTCATTGACAAAGTTCACCTGTAGGAAACTGGATGAGCAGAGGGGAAGAGGTCCTAGCTGGTACAATTCTCTGGCATTTACAAAGGGAGACATAGTAGCTGTAAGAACTGCAAATTTTTGTGGCTATTGCTAAGTGTGACAAATGTGTTGAAAAGAGTACATGAAGGCTTAAATCTATTTGTCACCACCTAAAGCAAAGAGACGCTCATACTTGCAGCTGGAAGGCAGACAGTAAGAAATGCCTGGAACAGGCCCTACTTTTAAGGAAAGTAGAATTTCAAGGAAGACAGAATTCTAAGCTCAGTTGGCTCTCTTATTCCAATGTCAAGACCCTGATATAGAAAGAGTGAGCTGTGAAGCTCAGACTGGGTCTTCCTCATCCAGAAACATCCTCAAACCCAGAATTAATGTTTAATCCTGGCACTTCATGACTCTGAGAAGACGACACTTAAAGCTAGCCGTCACAATCAGTGTGTTAATTGGACCTGATGAGCAGAAAGTGTTCCTTGTTGTCAAGTCACATGAATTCCAAATTCTGAGAGATAAGCTATCCAAGATTCAGAGATATGTCATATTTATGTTTTTAGTGGTTACATATTCTGGAGCATATCAGGATATCCTCTCCAAGCTCCAAGCTATTGTACCTTGCACATCCTACCACTAAGAAGTACAATGCTTGGTAGGCCTCACCAGGTAAAAAGAATAACCATGGTTGACAATTTTCTGACAGTTATTTTAGGCTTTGGATTGTGTGTATTGGGGTTTTTATATTAATAATCATAATAAAGTGTGTTCTCACCAATGTTTTCCACATGGTATTAGTATCTGTAAGTAAACGTAGTGCTACATACATCTTCATCAGAGCTTTTAGTTTTCATCCAGCCTCGATTACAGTTGGCTCTTGTTGGTGGTGTTTGGTGTTGTGACCAATGCTAATGTGCATGCAGAGGCAGCAGAGGCAGGCGTGTTGGAGTGCACTCCTCCGCATGCTGGTGGTGTGTCCTTGTGTAACCCTCTGATGCACCTGTGGGACCTGCCAATGCAGATACTAGTAGTGCATAGCTCACCGGGTCATTGGGAGGATAAATGAGTTAATGTTTGCCATGCACTGAGAAAGTGCCTGACCCTGAAAGCAATAAATAAAGAAACTAAGTATACAAACACCTAGTATTGGTTAGGGCATTTGCCAGCAACACCAACGCTGTCTAGGTGAGACAGAAAGGGACCTCACTGATGAGATGCGCAATGGCTCACAGAAAGGGCAAGAAGGTTGGATGCTGAGCCTACAACCACCCGAAAACAGCCCCTGGAATTGAGCACCAGACGCGGCTGGGTGATCTTATTAAGGACTGCTGCAGAATGATGTTTTCCAACTGTCCCTTCAATTCTGTAATGAACTGCACTCAGAGTCCCTCTCCCCACAGAGAGTCCCACTGCCCAGGCCTGCTGAGGGTTGACATCTTTATCAGTAGTCCCTGCAGTTGTGTACTCAATGAGGAGAAGTCGTCCCTGAATGAAAGCTGGGTGCTGATAGGGAAGGGGAGGAGGCTGGGTGGCCAATGAAAACATGACTGACTGACAGAACCCACCCAGAGGACCAAAGAAGTGGGTTCTGCTGTCAAACAGGAGGAATGGACAGTTTCAGATCAGTCAGAGGGGCTGCAGAGCCTGGGCCTTCTTTAATGGAGCAGGTTGACTGTGGCCCCATGGCCCTGTGCTATGGAGATAAAGGCTGAGGTGGTTATCCTGCTGGAAGGGAGAGTGTCTACCCAAACCCCCGGGACAGACAAGAATAAGGAACGCCAAATTCATGCATCCACCTTGGGAATTGTAGCTCTAATGTTTTCATCTCTAAGGGAGCAAAGACTCTCATGGGACATAGGCCGGCAAGCAGGACCCATGTGTGTGACAGCGGAATTTCCTATGGGTAAATCAGGATGGCATATTTCTTAAATTTAAAACTTGCTCTTGCTAAAACCTCTCTCTCCCTGAATCGAAAGGGCTTATGCTAATGAATGCCTAGCTTCCTCAGACCTGAGTTCAGCCCAAGCCTATTGTCTTTCTATTTGCGTATCAATCCTCTTGATTCGCTATCTTGGGCATCTGCCACCTAATGTAAATCTACAATCCATGCATAGTTAATGAAGACCATTCAGATGTAAAGTGCCCGAGAAACAGCAATAAAAGGCCGGTGGACACTTGGCTTGGGGCCTCTCCAAGATGACAATGGAGGGGTTGCATGGTCCCGGAATTTCTAGCCCAGTATATTACGTGTATAATTATTTACACGCAGCCATGGCATACGAATCCTGCTGGCCAGAATTCATGACAATAAAGGCTGAGGTGGTTATCCTGCTAGAAGGGAGACTGTCCACCCAAGCCCACAGGACAGACAAGAATAAGGAAGGCCACTAAGCCTATCATTCCTTTAGTCCTATTTACCTGGACTCAGATACTAGCTGTTTCCTATGATGCTGGGAGCTCAGCTGTGGTCTTACCTGGGGGCGGGGGGTGGGGGGGCAGGGGGGTGTGGTTGCAGGAAGACCTGGAGCTCCTGATGCCATGGGGCTCTTGGTAACTACCCATCACCCGAACCTCCCAGAGAGGCTCCTCTGGGTGTCAGCTCATACCCTGCTCTGCTTTGCTGGAGAGAAGAGCCTCTCTCTGAGAGGAGGGGACAGGGATTCTCCCACTCTCTCTGTGTAAACTGGGTGGGGAGACGTCTCTGTGAACACATCTGTGAACAATATTGAGAGAATAGCTGGCTGAGGACTATGGAAAGTGAACAAGGGCAGCACATTTCGAAGCGAAGTCAAATCTCACAAGCAGGCAGCATTAGATATTTCCAGTTTACTATCACCTGGCTTGGAGAGCAGCCACGGGCTTGCATGGGGTGGTCAAAATTTGGTAAGAAAGTTCATTTTCTTCTTAGTCAGCTGAGTCAGTGAAGAAGTCCAGGACACCCAGGCTTTCTGGGGAGAAAGGGGGAATTCCAAGAGGAAAATCACAGGAAGAACCTCAGATTCTGTGTATAAACTCTCTCCAAGTCTCTCCAACCTGAGTTCCAAAGCAACTGACAGGGAAAATGTGATACAGGGAGGGGCTTAAAAATACCAGCTTTCTTCCTGGTAAAAGCTGGATCAGGGATATGGCTTACATGTGTGCCAAAGAAGAATCCCTAAATCTGAATTGGATTTATTCACACAGCTTCCAATGGCTTAAATCAACCACACACACAAGCACAGAATCCCCCCAGAGGCCACTGTCCCTGTGCACTTGAGCTTGGAGGAGCACAAAGTCCAGGCCTCTTTGCAGGATGAGCCCAGGGAGACCCACCAGGGAGCAGACACCTTTCTCAGAACTCCCAGCCCGAGAGTGTCCCCAGAAAGAAGGTAGGACAGGGGGCCCAGGAGTCCTGCTCATTTGATGGGCCACCTCCTAGAAGGGGACATCTGTGCAGGGCTGAGTGTTCCCACTTAGGTCCCAGTGCCACCCCTCTCCATTCCTGCATCCACAGAGATGCCTCGGGTCTCCATCCTCAGCCCAGCGGCTGCTGTTGCTGCTGCTTTCTTCCTCCTGCCAGTGAATTCTCAGGTCCAGACTCTCTGCTTTGTCTCAGGGAAAAACCTCTGTCCCCACAGGGTCTCCCAGGCTGGAGACTCAGCCCACTACTGACGTCTGATTGGAAGCTGCTCCTGGTGAAGCTAAGGAAGCCAGCCCCCTCTCTGAGTCCTCAGCCCCGTGTCCCCAGCCCCACGTCCCTCCTCAGTCACTGCCTCTCCTGCTTTGCAGTTTTCCAGGTCCTGTAGCTTGGCAACTTGCCTGAAAACAGGAATGGTCCCTGTTGTCTATGCTCCTTGCCACATGGAAAATGCCCCAGGCACTGTCTTCTTCCCTTCACATCAGTCCTGGAGGATTGTTAGAGGTTTCACCTGCTTCCAACGATGGTCTTATCTGGTTCCTAACCCAAGTGGGTCTGATGTTGTTTTCTGGATCACAATCTGCTTTCTGCACAGAGCCCTCCGGATCCCACAGAAACCACTACTGTTCACTGAGTGGGGTGCAGGCCCCGCTTTCTCTGGCCCAAGGAAATTCTCTCCTTTCCTTCTGCCAGGGCAGCCCCAGAGTGAGAGTGTCCACCTAGGAGGTGGGTAGCTGTGGAATTCCCACCCAGCTGACTGCTATCCACCTCTCATTTACATGGTGATTTGTTGACTCTAAGCAGACTCAGGGCAAAGCTAGCACATTTATGCCAACACCCAGCACAGTGGGGACCTCTGCCTGCTGCTCAGGGGGACAGAGAGGGTGGGGGGGGGGCACTGGAAAGGCAGGTGTCATCCGTGTCAGAGTGTGTCCGGCCATGAGTCCTGTGGAGGCAGGAGCACAGGACAGCCATGTCCTCCAGAGGCTCAGCTTACTAGTCGGGAGGGCGGGGGCATCCCTCTGTGTGCAGCCCCCGGGAGACACGGAGACCCTGTCCAGTGGTAGAGGTCCTCCTCAGTGTCCCGGAATGTGTCCCAATGTGATCCATATTCACTCCTTTGGGGGAAAGAAAGAACACATGTGGAGAGAGGATAGAACCTTCCCCTGTATCTTATATGTAATCGGGTGAAAACTTTTAATCCCATCTGGAGGAAGATGGACTCAGGGACCAAATGAGGAAACCATCGCTCTAAGGATGGTGCTTCTCCAGCCCTGTGTCCAAACACTGGGACCAGCTCAGTTGGTGCCAAGCTCTCCATGGGCCTGAATGAAGGTCTAAAGTGTCTGTCTTTCCCTCTCTCCGGACAGCCATATCCACATGGACAAGGGGCAACGTGGGTTCATACCCTCCCCATGTAAGCTCTGTATCCTTTAGAAGGTTGGGGCAGCTGGGACAGTGGGTTCACTGGTTGTTTTTGGTGTCTTTGCACAAACAAGTGAACCCCTTGGGAGCTGATCCTTCTCTCCGTGGAGGTCCTCCTCCTCTGACCTGCCAAGTCTGGACTGTCCCTCCTTTTCCTCCATTCCTGCTGCCACAAGTCCCGATGGCTGTGAGCCACAGTGGGGCGCAGGAGGAGGGAGACGTCAGACAACACTCAGAAAGTTAGTTTCACTTTTGTTTTCTAATTCGGGGTGGAGCCCTCTCTGGGTGAGTTCACACATTTCCGGGTCAGGTCTGGACAGCCACGCTGCGATCAGGACTCCGGAGGAATGAGGCCCAGGCAGGACCTGGGGCAGGACAATGGCCAGTGGGGGCAGTAACCTCAGCACCAGGTCAGTGTCTGTCTTCCTTCCTTTAACTTCTTCTCTGGCTGTGCTGCTGCTTTAGTGCCTGTCATTAGACACTCCTCTAAACCTTGACCTTAACCCTGTTTACAAGAGCACTCACGTGCGGTGTCATGGATTGCAGGAGTATGTAGTGAGGGAACCGGATCTTTAAACTGCAGAGGGACAGTCACTGGTGTGAGCGCAGCTGCCACTGCCCACAGGACTCTTGTGTTACCCCTACTGCTAGCTGATGGCCCCTCTGGACTAGGCTGTGCTTCCTGATGCTTTGAGAAAGGGACTCATTATTTTCTCATGACCTCT
This sequence comes from Micronycteris hirsuta, assembly GCA_004026765.1. Lineage (NCBI taxonomy): Eukaryota > Metazoa > Chordata > Mammalia > Chiroptera > Phyllostomidae > Micronycteris > Micronycteris hirsuta. Next base: position 6,890 of record PVJI01013373.1, read on the forward strand.
GTACACTCTCATTTTCCTCAGGCCTCCTCTAGGTTATTTTAAATAAGACAGTTTAAAAATTATAAAATTCAGGGTATCCACTGGACTTCTTTTCAATCGCTGATAAGTGTGGTCACCTATCTGGCATGCGAACGGGCCTCTAGAAGGAAAAGTCTCGAAGCCCAATTTTTTTCTCTAGCAATAGATTCCGAAACAACACTACTGAATACATTTAACTAAAAACTCTTAATAAAAAAGGTATACATTATACATTCTTGGCCATAGTTTCCAATGGCGCAGATGTATGTAAAAGGAAAAAGTGCGATTCACTGCCCAGCCCCTGCAGCTTCCAACCCTGGTCCTGCTGAGGGTCGTGGACACGGCCTTCCGTAACCTTTTCTGTACATTTACACATATAACCTATTTTTCTAAACACATACTTGTATCTTGCTTTTTAATAAATTGTATAGTGTTGGATATGCCATTCTGTATTTTACACTTTCACTTATTTTAATATTAAATATCTTAGAGATCTTTTAACTCTAATAAACATACAGAGCCTCCTCATTGTTTTGATCAGATAGACACTGTTCCAAAGGCGTGCTGTGCCATATTTTCTAAGTCATTTTCCCCTCTGTTGACTGATTTTTATTTGTTTTCCAATTGTTCTCTTTTCTCAAGAACCTGTGTAAGCAGCAAGTATATATATAATTTGCATGTATATATATATATAAGCCTTTGGCTTGTGTCAAACACCAAAAGTTGGAGTGTTTGAAACAAGGGGTGTGATATTTACTTTTTATAGATCTTGCCAATCTGCCTTTCAGTGCAGCTGAACCGATACATCCTCATACCAGAACAAATGAGATGTGCCGTCTTTCCACACCCAAACCCTGCAGAGGTGGTGGGTGAAAAGTCACATCTTGTTTGAAGTCGCATTTTCTTGATTACATGGCGGGGTTGAATGTTTTTCCTGTTTATTGGTCATTAAAATGGCCTTTTCTATGAAATGCTTGCTCATGTATTGCCAATGTTATTCAGTTGAGGTTGGAGTAATAGCTGTGTTTGCAAGGGTTCCTCATTCATTGTATTTCTTCTTTTTTCTTATCTTTTTCTGCCCTCTCTGGTTTTAATAACATTTTATTAGTATGCTTTTGTTAGCATATTAATTCTACTTTTAAATTTAATTTATCAAAAAAATTTTTCTCAACGCAAAATTATCATTTGACAGTTTCTGAGGTCTGATCTACCAAGCAAATCTCACTGGGCTACCCTGAAGAATTGTTTGGGTTGAATTCTTTCAGGAGGCTCAAAGGGGAGACTCTTTTCCTTGCCTTTTCTAGTCTCGAGAAGCCACCAGCATTCACGGCTCACGGTCCCTTCCTCCACCTTCAAAGCCAGCAGCGTAGCAACTTCAAATCCCTTTCTGACTTGAACTTTTCTGCTTCCTTCTTCAACTTACACAGTCCCTGTAATTACACTGGGCTCGCTTAGATCATTTGCAATTATTAATTTCCCCTTAACAAGATCCTTCACTTTTTCTCTTCCTATTGAAGTGTAATTGACACATAACATTATACTAATTTTAGGTGTTACAAAAACACAATAATTCAATATCTGTTTTTATTGCAAAATGGTCAATACAGTAAGTCAATATCCATCACCACACAGATACACAAATATTCTTTTTTGTGGTTAGAACCTGTAAGATTTATTCTCTTAGCAACTTTCAAATAGGCAATTCAGTATTATTACCTATAGTTTCTATGCTGTCATGTAACTACCATGACTTACGTCTTTTGTAGCTAGAAATGTGCACCTTTTTACCAACCTTACCAATTTTCCCCACTCCCGACTCTGTATTTTTGGCAACCACAGATCTGTTCTCTGTACCTGTGTGCTTCCTTTTTGTTTGTTAATGTTTATTTTAGATTCCACACATAGTGAGATCCCATGCATTTTTCTCCTCTATCTAACTTATTTCACTTGCCATAATGTTCTTGAAGTTCTTTCACATTGTTGCGAATGACCAAGTATTCATTCTTTTTTACAGCTGAATAATATTCCATTGTATACATATGCCACCTTTTCTTTGTCTATCCACCCATCAGTGAACACTTGGTTTGTTTCCATATCTTGGCTATTTTAAATAATGCTACAGTGAACATAGGGGTACATGTATCTTTTCAAGGTAATGTTTCCATTTTCTTCAAAAAATACCCAGAAGTGGAATTGCTAGATCCCATGGTAGTTCTATTTTTAATTTTTGGAGGAAACTCCATATTATTTTTCATAGTATCTGCACCAATTTACATTCCCTGTAACAACACTATGATTCTGTTTTCTCCACATCCTCATCTATACTTGTTGTTTTGTCTTTCTGGTACTAGCCATTCCAACGGGCGTGAGGTGTACTTCTTTTAAAATGTTTTTAGTAGCTGTCTGGGGTTCACACTATACAATTTATGCCACCTCACGTGTAGCGCAGGTACCTTGTAACAAACAGAATATTACCAAGTCCTTCCTTCCATTCCTAGGACACTGTTGTCACTTGTTGCACTTACCTGTATGCTATAATCACCACCAGTTTCAGCCTGAGATGTATGGGTTTTCTGTCTGCTCCTGGACTGCCTTCTTGAATTTCTCTTTAAAGTCTCCAGGATTGGATGCATTGCCTTCTTATTTTCATGCCTTTCTCATTACTGGGTTACTTTTCTGTGTCTTTGTAATCCACCTATTGCACTTTTCTAAAAATAGAAGTGTGCTGCACAGTATTCAACATTAAATAAACATATAAACAGGAGTCATACTTACAGAGAATTTTTTGCAAGGTATTGATGTATAAAACAAATTTGATGCAACATAAGAATGGATGATGCAGAGACAGAAAATCATGATATAATATATGATTTTAAAAACCCTTGTAACATATGGGTAGGTTATAGTTTTCAGTAGAGGAAATTATATGTCTAGAGAGCGTTTAGGGAAGCGGACATGCAAGGTTATTAAAATGAGTTATGCCAGAGGCTTGAGGACTGCAAAGTACATGAGAAAGAAGAAGAAATGTGGTCGAAAACAAGAGAAACATAAAAATAAAATAGCAACTGCATAAAAATTTAAGAACACATATAAAATCGCATTTCAGAAATTTGTGTATATGTATTAGCATGCACATAAAGAAAACTTTTAAATGTTTAGAAAAAATACACAAAATGGAGGTTTGCAAAGTAAAATTTCTCAGTCTTACATGCCTGGGTTCACTCTGAGGATTCGAAGTCTGGCTCTAAAAGCTCTGTTTCTGAACAGGTGTCTCCAGCTGTTTTTGCCATCAATATCCTGTAGGGGACCAGTTTTTTCATTTTTTTGAAACTTCTTAAATATTTCTCTTTGTTCTTTAGGTGTTGTCATTTCAAAAGTGATGTGTTTTGGCTGGGTTCTTTAACAAACTTTTTTCTAAATAGCCAGCTGTACCCTTTAAAAAAATCATGCCCTTCTACTATGGTATCCCCTTAAGTAATTTCTTTGATATGCTCCTCCTATGTGGTTTTCTCATACGGGTTTCTTGAGTCAAAGTAGGTAGCTCTTACACCACCTACATGAACCCTAATCCTCTTATACTTTCTCTCAAATTTACTTTTTTCCCCCTTTAACTTGTTTACTTATACTCTAGGAAATCTCAACTGTTTCACAACCATTTTAGTGTATTTAAGGAAACATTTAAAAATTAATTAAAAAATATGTAACCACTACCTTCTTCTCAGTTATGTTTTTTCCCCTGCATCCTGGGGTACAATATGTATTCTCAAAACTCCAAAAATATTAGAGTTTTTAAAACCTTTCTCTTGCTTACAACAATATCCTTGTTTCGCCTGGGGTAACTTTCTCTTTTTAATGTTATTCTTTCTTTAATTTATTGCAGAATTTCCTCAAATTAGTGTTGATCTCTAGTTAGCCTCTAGTTAAGTACCTACTTAAGAGAGGGTCTAAAAATCAATCAATATAAATTGAATATTAAAGAGAATAAAGATGAAAAACCATGTGAATAGCTCAGTAGATGCATTTGATAATATTTAATAATAAAACTCTCAGCAAACTAGGAAGAAACAGAACCTTCCTGTCATACATATATGTGTACAAAAATGTACAGCATATATCATACTTAACAGTGATACTGAATGCTTTTTCTCTGAGATTGAAAACAAGACAAGGAAGGTTACTCTTACCACTTCTCTTCAACATTATATTAAACTCCTAACCATTGTAATAAGAGAAGAAAAAGAAATAATTGTTGGAAAGGAATAAGTAAGAGTTTTATTAGGCAATGGCATGAATATTTTCCATAAAATCTAAAAAAAATCTACAATATGTTTTTAGAACTAGTAAGATAATTTAGGAAAGTTGTGTATACATGGTTAATGCTTTTCAAAATCAATTCTAATTACAAACAATAGTAACAAGCAATTTAAAATGCAATACCATTTAAAGTAGGAAAAACATAACTAGTGGTAGTTTTAATAAAAAATGCGCATGACTTCTATACTGAAAACTATAAACAATGATAGACAAAATGAAAGAAAAGTGAGTAAATGGAGAACCATACAATGTTAAAGGATTGGAAAGTCAGTACTATTAACATATCAGTTCTCATCAGTTAAATATATACCCGATAAACGCTCCAAAAACTTTTCATATAGAAATTGACAAGCTGATTATAAAAGAAATATGGAAAGCCTAGGACTCAGAAAACCCAAGACAATATTTCCTTAATTTTTTAAAATATATTTTATTGATTATGGCATTAGAGTTGTCCTATTTTTTGTCCCCTTATTCCTCTCCACACTGTACCCCCCTCCCACCATCATTCCCCCACCTTAGTTCATGACCATGGGTCACACATATAAGTTCTTTGGCTTCTCTATTTCCTATTCTATTCTTAACCTCTCCCCAGTCTATTTTGTACCTACCATTTATGCTTCTTATTCCCTGTACCATTTCCCCATTCTCCCCCCTCCACTTCCCACCGATAACCCACCACGTGATCTCTATTTCTGTGAATCTGTTTCTGTCCTAGTTGTTTGCTTAGTTCGTTTTTCTTTTTTTGGGTTCGGTTGTTGATAGTTGTGAGTTTGTTGTCATTTTACTGTTTGTATTTTTGATCTCCTTCCTTTTCTTAGAAAAGTCCCTTTAACATTTCATGTGATAAGGGCTTGGTGATGATAAACTCCTTGAACTTTACCTTTTCTGGGAAGCATTTTACCTGCCCTTCCATTCTAAATGATAGCTTTGCTGGATAGAGTAACTTTGGGTGTAGGTCCTTGCCTTTCATGACTTTGAATACTTCTTTCCAGTCCCTTCTTGCCTGCAAGGTTTCTTTTGAGAAATCAGCTCATTGTCTTACGGGAACTCCTCAGTAGGTAACTGTCTCCTTTCTTCTTGCTGCTTTTTAGATTGTCACCTTCTCTTTAATCTTGGGTAATATAATTATGATGTGCCTTGGTGTGTGCTTCCTTGGGCCCAACTTTTTTGGAATTCTGTGACCTTCCTGGACTTCCTGGAAGTCTATTTTGTTTGCCAGATTAGGGAAGTTCTCCAACATTATTTTTCAAATAAGTTTTCAATTTCTTGCTCTTCTTCTTCTCCTTCTGTTACCCCTATGATTCAGATGTTGGAATGTTTAAAGTCGTTCTAGAGGTTCCTAAGCCTCTCCTTATTATTTTGAATTTTTTTTTCATTCTGTTTCGGTTGCATGTTTATTACTTCCTTCTGGTCCAAACTGTTGATCTGAATCCCAGTTTCCCTCCCTTCACTGTTGGTTCCCTGTATAATTTCCTTTATTTCACTTTTCATTATCTTTACCTTACCCCCTATTATGCAACCGTACTCCACCATTTCTGTGAGCATCCTGATTTCCAGTGTTTGAACTGTGCATCTGGTAGGTTGGCTATCTCTTCTTTGCTTAGTTGTATTTTTTCTGGAGCTTATATCTGTTCTTTCATTTGGGTCATATTTTTTTTTTTGTCTCAGCACACCTGTTACTTAGTAAGGAGTGGAGTCTTAGATATTTTCCAGGGCAGGGCAACCCACATAGCTGCATTGTGCAACTGTATGTGGAAACCTCTGACTGAAAATACCTGTGGGGGCCCTGGCTGGTGTAGCTCAATGGATTGAGCATGAGACTGTGAATCAAAGGGTCACTGGTTTGATTCCCAGCCAGGGCACATACCTGGATAGCAGGCCAGGTCCCCAGTAGGGAATGCATGAGAGACAACCACACATTGATGTTTCTCTCCTTCTCTTTCTCTCTCCCTTCCCCTCTGTCTAAAATAAATAAATAAAATCTTAAAAAAAAAAAACCTGTGGTGGTTGAGGTGTCAGGAGAAACTCTCAGCCTCACAGGAGAGTTTGTTGGAGATACCTACAGGGTCCTACAATGTACATAAGACCACCCCCCAGGAATCAGTACCAGAAGGGCCCAATTTGCTTGTGTGGAGTGGAGGAAGTGACTGAAAGTCTGCTGAGAGCTGAGCAAGTGGCATTGTTTTCTCTCAGGCCCCTCCTCCACATACAGTGTCCCTAATTGTTTTTAAGTATCTTTATAAGTTATAGTATTCAAGCCAATATGCTATCAGCATAAGAATAGACAAAGAGATCAATGGTATAGAATATAAAATTGACAAATATATTCATGCTTATATTGTAAATTGCTTTCTGAATATTTTCATAAATTGGGGTAGGCAAAGATTTCTTAATATAGTATGCTAAATTCATTAACCACAAAAGAAAATACCTGATGGATTATACTTCATGAAAATTAAATTTTTCTCCTTATCAAAAGATATGGACAACAAAATTAAATGCAAGCCACAGGTTGGAAGAAAATATTAACAGTATATACATCAGTGAAAACACGTATATTTATAATATGTAACAAACTCCTACACATCAATAAGTAAAAGATAACCCAATAGTATATTTAGGCAATGGTTGAATGAAAACTTCAAAAAAAAAAGATATATTGCTAGTGAATTGCCAAGCATATGAAAATGCACAAATGTAATTAGTCATTAAAAATACCATTAATATTAGCCCTGGCTGGTGTAGCTCAGTGGATTGAGCGTGGGCTGGGAACCAGACGGTCCCGGTTCGATTCCCGGTCAGGGCACATGCCTGGGTTTCGGGCCGGGTCCCCGGTGAGGGCCATGTGAGAGGCAACCATACATTGCTGTTTCTCCCTCTCTTTCTCCCTCCCTTCTCCTCTCTCTAAAAATAAATAAATAAAATCTTTAAAAAAATACTCTAAAAAATACCATTAATATTAAACCACATGGACTAGCATGGCTTAATCAGAAAGGCTGCTTCTAAAAACTTGGAAAACAGGTTGTTCTAGAACAATTAAATGTAGTCCTACACGATGACACACAAATTTCACTCTTGCTTATTTATTCAAGAGATATGAATACACTATGCTACAAAAAGGGTTATATAAGGCAGCAGCATTATTCATTATAGTCCCAATTTAGAATCAATGCAAATGCCCAACAATAAGAAAATGAACAGATATTGGTAGATTAGCACAATGGAATACAACTCTGCAATAAAAAGGAACAAACTTCCAATCAGCCAACAGCAAGGATGATTAGCAAAAGAAGTCAGGCACATAAGCATACATGACATATTATTCCATATATGAAATGAAGTCACAGGCAACAGTAACATATGGTGACAGCAAGACAGCAATGTTTGTCTTGGGGGCTGCTGGGCTCCTGGGGGTCAGCTTGTGGGTTGTGGGGGAAAGGGTGCATTGTTCTGTCCTTCAATTTTCAAATAACTGGTGAGTTTTCAGCACATTGTCTCCATAGCATTCCTCACTCCTCTTTGGAATCCCCAGGGTACAAAGTTGCTTTCCTGACCACTGGGAGCATCCTCCACCTACAATAGCAATTACTGCTCCCTGACCACATGTTGTCCTACAGATTTTGGTCGAAATCTCCAACCTACTCATTGTCCCCATTGTTCCCTTTGTCATGGTGAACTCAGTTCCTTTATTACCATTTTAGTGGGGTTCTCAATAAAAGAGAAAACAAAAGTTTCCTTTGTCTTTGAAATTTAACCAGAGACTTTTTAAAAATACAGTTTTAGATCAAAATTCTGAAAATAAAACTAAGCAATGAAGAGATAGCCAACCTATCAGATGCAGAGTTCAAAACACTGGTGATCACAGAAATGCTCACAGAAATGGTTGAGTATGGTTGCAAAATAGAGGAAAAAGTGAAGGCTATGCAAAATGAAATAAAAATATACAGGGATCCAACAGTGAAGGGAATGAAACTGGGACTCAAATCAATGGTTTGGGCCAGAAGGAAGTAATAAACATGCAACCGAAACAGAATGAAGAAGTGAGAATTCAAAAAAATGAGATGCTTAGGAACCTCTGGGACAACTTTAAACATTTCAACATCTGAATCATAAGGGTGACAGAAGGAGAAGAGAAAGAACAAGAAATTGAAAACTTATTTGAAAACATAAGGAAGAAGAACTTTCTTAATCTGGCAAAGAAAATAGACTTCCAGGTAGTCCAGGAAGCTCATAGAGTCCCAAAGAAGTTGGGCCCAAGGAAGCACACACCAAGGCACATCATAATTATATTACCCAAGATTAAAGAGAAGGTGACAATCTAAAAAGCAGCAAGAAGAAAGGAGACAGTTACCTACTGAGGAGTTCCCATAAGACAATCAGCTGATTTCTCAAAAGAAACCTTGCAGGCAAGAAGGGGCTGGAAAGAAGTATTCAAAGTTATGAAAGGCAAGGACCTACATCCAAAGTTACTCTATCCAGCAAAGCTATCATTTAGAATGGAAGGGCAGATAAAGTGCTTCCCAGATAAGGTCAAGTTAAAAGAGTTCATCATAATCCAGCCCCTATTGTATGAAATGTGAAAGGGCTTATCTAAGAAAAAGAAGATAATAAAAAATATGAACAGTAAAACAACAACAAACTCACAACTATCAACAACTGAACCTAAAAAAAAAAAGAACAAAAACAAACATAGCAAACAACTAGAACAGGAACAGAATCACAGAAATGGAGATCACAAGAAGGGTTATCACTGGGGAAGGGTAGGGAGGATAATGGGGGAAAAGGTACAGGGAATAAGAACCATAAATGGTAGGTACAAATTAGACAGGGGGAAGTTAAGAATAGTATGGGAAATGGAGAAACCAAAGAACTTATATGTACAACCCATGGACATGAACTAAGGTGGGTGGAATGTAGGTGGGAGTGAGTGTTCAGGGTGGAGGGGAATAAAAGGGAGAAAAAATTGGACAGCTGTAATAGCATAATCAATAAAATATACTTTAAATAATAAAAATACAGAGTTGAACACAATTTTACAAAATTATTTTCTGCTGCATGTTGGGTAGTAGGAAGTGCCAATGATTCTCTTCTGGTATGAGAAAACAAAGATTAATCTTTATAAGGTTTAGAAATGCAAAATATTGAATAAATATTATTATCAGATCAATAAAATGACCTATTGAGAAGCAGAATACAGACTCAGGCTTGAAATTACTTTCACAGGAAACAGCAGCAATTTCTGACACTCAAGTGCATATAAATATTTATTATATGCAACAATAGCATAGATGGTTTTATATCAACACAAAATAAAAGCCCCAGGAGAAATGATTGATATTCTTTTTCTTTAAAGATTTTATTTATTTGATTTTAATTTTTATCTTTTTAACTTTTTTTTATTGTTTTTCCAGTATAGTTGTCTCCATTTTCTGATGACCACTTCCCCTGACACCAGCCATCCTCACTTCCCACCCTTGATCCTACCCCTGGTTTGGTTTTGTCCACGTGTCTTTTATAAATGTTCCTGAAAACCCTTCCCCCCTTCTGTCCCCATATCCCCTCACACCTTCCCTCTGGTTACTTTCAGTTTGTTCTTAATTTCAATGTCTCTGGTTATATTTTGCTTGCTTGTTTGTTTTGTTGATTAGGTTCCATTTATAGGTGAGAGCATATGGTATTTGTCTCTCACTGCCTGGCTTATTTCACTTAGCATAATGCTCTCCAGTTCCATCCATACTCTCACGAAGAGTAGGAGCTACTTCTTTCTTTAGAGAGGGAAAGGGAGGGAGAAAGATAGGCAAAGAAACATCAATGTGTGGTTGCCTCTCACATGTCTCCTACTGGGGACCTGGCCTGCAACCCAGCCATGTGTCCTGACTGGCTTTCGATCCAGCAACTCTTTGGTTTGCAGTCTGGTGCAAATCCACTGAACCACACCACCAAGGAAAATGATCAATATTCTTGTGGAAACCCTAGTTTATATGTTATCAGACCATTATTAAACCATATCTTATCTATTATAAACTAATTTTATATACAGATGGTATTTCCCTGAATAGTGTTATATCAGAGAGTAGACTCCTAGCTTTGATCTTTCTGAGACTTATTTTCTCTTGATTGTTAATTAAGAAGCATTTTCAAAGTTAGATTTTCAGTTTGTTATTTTCTATTCCAGTGTTCATTTTGATTTTGCATGAATTTAAATTTTTTAATTAAAAATATTTCAGATATGGTAAGATGCCTTCATAATGGATTTGATAAGAACAGACTGGAATGAATTTTTTTAGTCCTGTGCTTCTCTTTCTGTTTTCCCATGCTTCCTTCAATTATATCTGTGTTTATTGCTTCAATTCCATTTATTCAGTTCTCTACTAGGACCACTTATTTTACATATGTTGGTTCTTCACAGCCTATCCTTTATATATATAAAGTGTTACAGCCTCCACAAGCATCTCAGAATCCTGATGACCATTTTATCATGATATCTTTTCTCCTAGGATGTCTGCAGAAGACCAGAACATAAAAAACAGTCCTATCTTTAAAACTGCATTCAGTCACTTCAAAACACATAAGCTTGAGATTTCAAAAGCAATAAAAAAGTCATTTCCTTTCCTTGAAATCCTTCGTGACCGTGGATTCATCACCAATAAAATGTATGAAGTAAGTGAAATTTATTATGTCACAACTTGGTAAATGGACACCAACAAGTTACACTATGATATCCTGGAATCAAATGTCAGGGAACCGCTAGCCAAGTGAGGAGTCTCTTATGAGTGGGGACCTTCTCACGTACTGCTGTAAGTGTTCCTATAAGGTGTAAAGGGAGAAGAGAAGCAGAGCATCACCAGAGACAGTCCAGCTCCTAACTGAAGAAACTGCTCTGTGGTGCACCCTGGAGCCATTGAGTAGCCCTGGAGACAGGCTAATCTGCAGCTGGCGGGCTCCATGGATGTATAATGGCTTGTAGGGGTTATATATACAATATAGCATAAACTAGGAATTGAAAGGAATTTTAATGAATGGATAAATAAGTTTAATGATTTCCTTTAATGAAATAATAATTGGCATATTTCATTCATTGAACATAAAGTAAATAATTAGACCTGAGAAGATTGAAACCCACAGAGAATCAATGTCATGTTGGATAAGTTTGTAAGTAGACACTTGCTCTTTCTTCAAAGTTTTCATATTTTTCCCTTCTTTTGATAATTCTGGAGACTTGGATTTACGTTAGTTTTAGCAAAATACATAAGTGGAGATACAGAGATACAAATCTCCTCTTTCCCTATGACTAGGCTTTCTCGATGGCCAAGTTCATGAAAAGAAAGAATTGTCACTGGCTTCCTTGAGCCCTTCCAGGGCAAGTCAGTCCCGGGAAGGGACAGAGTTGTCTGCTCTATGGAACACCAGCTCATCTCCTGCTAAGTCTATTCCTAAAGCATTAGTCCAGGCTCTTTAAGGGCTACACATCGCTTAACTTTGAAGCCACCTTTATTCTTCAAAATAACTCCTCCCTCCATCTAATGTAAATGAGAGTGAGGAGATCAGATTGGATTCGCAGATGGATATTTTCAAGGAGGAAGGATTTACTTGATTCACTTAGTAACCATACAAATATATAGAAATTTAAAACCTTACATGAGAAAATACCTATGTAGGGAAATTGTAACATGTTATATACAAAATCACTTTCTATGCCTTTTCTGTAACTTAGAAGGTTGTATTTATATTTTTCTCCCTTTGATGTTCTTTAAGGATTGTCAAGAATCTTGTAGAAATCTGGTCCCTTTATGGAGAGTGATGTACAATGTTCTTAGTGAACTGGAGAAGACATTTGACCTGTCACTACTGGAAACATTGTTCAGCGAGGTCAACATGCAGGAATACCCTGATTTAACTCACATGTGTACACGCTTTGAAAATGGTAATTAGGCTTATTATCTACCTTCCAATGTTCATTGCCATTTTTTTTAACAAGTACATATTGAGCTCCTACCATGTGCCACATATGGTGCTGGGAAGTGGGGCTATAGGAGTCAAGAAAACAGACACATTCTGAGCCTCTCAAAGCTTATGATATAATGGCTACAGTGCAACACCATCTGGGTTCTGCTTAACCAGGCATCTAGACTCACAGGACAACCAGAGTCACAGTGGCATCAGATTTGATTAGAAGGACAAATGACAGGAAATGTAGCATCCTAATAGGCAGCATCAGTTTCTACTCCTCTGTGGGACCCCTTGCAGTGCACCAGGTTGACTACTACCTGCCTGAAGTGAAAGTTTAGCAGTGGGTGCAGAATCCACATTGGCTCAGTGGCACCATGCTCAAGGGAGTCAGTGTGTCATGTAACAACTCTGTAGTCATAGCTTTCAGGGACTCCACAAGGGGCAGTCAAGATACAAGAGTCACCATGTTGAAGGAAGAACAAATATGTCTCATAGTTCATATAGAGTCTTTCCTAGGCCACGTGCAACTACCTATGTACAGTCACAAGTCATTTTTCACCCTAAGCAAGTGTTGGCCTAGCAACATGCAAGAGAGGCCACCTTCATCACATTTCTAGAATAATGAGCAAGAAAGTTAACTCAAGGGAAAACTTGCTCTTAAAGAAGGACATGGTTGTATTACCTTTTTCTCTACAAGGGGTAAAACAAACATTTATAAAAAAAAACCCAAGCCAATTGCTCTACCAGAGACTGTTTTTAAGACACTATATAAAAGTGACTGAGTCACCACTTCTTCCTGAGACTCATAGTTTATACTTTCTAATTGGTAGTCAGGAAAGAAAATGTCCTCCAATATTTTTTGTTTTGACTTTTATTTCAACACAGTTTGGTATTAACTAAGATCTCCAAATAACAATGGAGGATTCACAAGAAAAATAATTATATGAGCTAAGAAAGGCAGATGCTACAGGAAAAGTTTTAGAGTATGCAAGGGTATTTCATACTGCCCATGTGCTAGTAACACAAGAACAGTATGATTTCTCATGGCATGGGTAGCAAATTGTGGGAGTTGATTCAAACAAGACAAATTTGAAAAAGATTTTGGAAGGTATGGCATCTAAGGCTAAGATATCTGAGGTTGATTTACTGGACATTAAAGACATGATACAAGAGTTTGCAAGATGGTGAAGTGTGTGGAAATCACACTAACCTGCTCCTAGCACCAATCTGGAAATACAACTAAATTGTGGAGAAATTACCCAGAACAAATGACTGAACAATAACGAGAGAGACCTTTGGTGGGAAGGACCCACCAAAGAATGACCCAACAATAATCAAAACCCAAATACATCCAGAAAGCAAACGTAAATGGCATTCCAAGAACAGCATGTTCAGATTAAGAGGACTGCACCACTGAATCTCACAGGTATCCTACCATAGAAGTTCACACTCTAAACCCAGAGAGTCAGAACAGATCAATTTAAGAAGCAGAGGCTAACAAGAAGAGTCTAATAAACAATGGGAAGACAAAGAAACAAACCCCAAATGACAGAATAGGAGGAAGCCTCAGAAAGAATGCTAAATGAAATAGAGGCAAGTCAACTATCACATATTGAGTTTAAAGTAATGGTTATCAGGAAGCTCAATGAGCTAACAGAGAATTACCAAAAACTACAGGGAAACTATGATGAACTCACTGCAAACTATATCAACATGAAACAGGAAAGAGAAACTATCAACAAGAGCCCAGAGGAAATGAAGAATACAATTTCTGAACTGAAGAATATAGTAGAAGGAATCAAAAGGAGGCTAGATGAAGTAGAGGATTGAATCAGTGAGCTAGAGGACAAGGTAGAAAAAAAGCTCCCAGGAAGAGCAAGGAAAGTAAAAAATATTCAGAAAGACTGAAGAGGTGTTAAGGGAACTGCAGGACAACATGAAACATAATAATATCCATATAGTAGGAATACCAAAAGGAGAAGAAGAAGAGCAAGGGATAGAAAACCTGTTTGAAAACGTAATGACGGAAAACTTCCCTAATTCGATGTGAGAAAAAGTCACACAAATCCAGGAAACACAGAGAGTCCCAATCAAGAGGAACCCAAAGAGACTCACTCCAAGACACATCATGATTAAACTGGCAAAATTCCAAGACAAAGAGAGATTCTTAAAGTCAGCGAGGGAGAAACAGGAAGTAACTATCATACAAGGGAGCCCCAATAAGGCTAGCAGCTGACTTCTCAAAGAAAATGCCATAAGCCAGAAGGGAATGGCAAAAAATATTCCAAGTAATAAAAACCAAAGGCCTGCAAACAAGTCTACTTTATCCAGCAAGGCTCTCAATTAAAATGGAAGGTGAAATAGGAGTTTTCCAGACAAAAGAAGGCTGAAAGAATACACCTGCACCAAAACAACTCTTCAAGGGATGCTAAAGGGTCTGCTTTAAGAAAAGGAAAACAAAAAATAAGAGTGAGTGAGAGAGAAGAACATAGGTACGAAGGAAGTAAAGTGGCAATGAATAAGCACCTATCAATAATAACCTTAAACATAAATGAATTACATGCTCCAATAAAAAGATGTAGAGTAGCTGAAAGGATAAGAAATCATGACCCACACATATGCTGCCAACAGGAGACCCACCTCGGAACAAAAGACCTACACAGACTGAAAGTAAACGGGTGGAAACAAATATTCCAAGCAAATGGACAGGAAAAAAAGCCAGAGTGGCAGTACTCATATCAGACAAAATAGACTTCAAAGCAAGGGCCATAAAAAGAAACACAGAAGGACAATTCATAATACTCAAGGGAAGAATACATCAAGAAGACATTAACATTATAAACATATGTGCACCCAGCATAGGAGCATCCAAACATATAAGGAAAATATTGGAGGACTTCAAGAAAGATATTGACAGAAACACACTTATACTAGGGGGTTTTTAACACCCCAATGTCAAAAATGGGTAGATCTTTGAAACAAATGTATCAACAAAGATATTGTGACATTGAACAATGTCCTAGATCAAATGGACTTAACTAAAATATATGTAGAACCTTTCATCTTAGGAAGCAAAATACACATTCTTTTCAAATGCACATGGAACATTTCAAAGATAGACCACATGATAGGACACAAAACAAGCCTCAACAAATTCAAGAAAATTGAAAGCATATCAAGAATTTTCTAAGACCACAAAGGACTGAAACTAGAACCCAGCCTCAAGGAAAAAGCTCAAAAACACTCAAATTCATGGAGATTGAATAGAATGCTATTAAACAATGAATGGGTCAAGACTGAGATCAAGGTAGAAATCAAAAAGTTTCTGGAAACAAATGAAAATGAACTCACAACAATCCAAAACTTATGGGATACAGTGAAGGCAATCCTGAGAGGGAAGTTCATAGTGATACAGGCCTACCTAAAAAAGATAGAGACATTTCAAATAAACAACCTAACCCCAATCTATAAGAACTGGAAAAACAACAACAAAGGCAGTCCAGAGAGAGTAGAAGGAAGGAAATAACCAAGGTCAGAGCAGAATTAAATGACATAGAGACTAAAAGAATAATTCTAAGGGTCAATAAATACAGCAGCTGGTTCTTTGAAAAGATAAACAAAATTGACAAGCATTTAAGCAGATTTATCCAGAAAAAAAGGGACCTAAATTTAAAAAAATCAGAAATGAGAGAGATTACAACTGATACCATAGAAGTACAAAAGAATAGTAAGAAATTACTATGAAGAACTATATGCCAAGAAATTTGAAAACCTAGGTGAAATGGAAAAATTTCTAGAAAAATATAATCTTCCAAATCTCAATGAACAAGAAGCAGAAAGCCTGAACAGAACAACAGCTGACGAAATCAGAGCACTACTCAAAAAACTCCCAGCACACAAAAGCCCTGGACCAGGTGGTTTCACAGGAGAATTTTACACAGCATTTAAGGAAGAGCTAACCCCTATCCTTCACAGACTATTCCAAAAAATCCAAGAAGCCAGAAAACTCCCAAACTCTTTTTATGAAGCCAGCATCATCCTAATCCCAAAACCTGGTAAAGATACAACAAAGAAAGAAAACTACAGGCCAGTATCGCTGATGAACATAGATGCTAAAATCCTCAACAAAATATTGGCAAACTGCATCCAGCAACACATTAGAAAGATAAAAAAATCATACACCATAATCAGTTGGGATTCATTCCAGGGATGCAAGGATGGTACAATATTCACAAATCAATAAATGTAATATATAGCATAAACAAAAGGAAAGACAAAAATCACATGATTGTATCAATAGATGCAAAAAAAAGTATTTGATAAGGTACAGCACCCATTTATGATAAGAACACTTAACAAAGTGGGAGTTGAGGGAACATTTCTCAACATAATAAAGGCCATATACAAGAGACCTTCAGCCAACATCATACTCAATAGGCAAAAACTAAAAGTTTTCCTACTAAGATCAGGAATAGGATGTTCGCTTTCAACACTTCTATTCAACATAGTATTGGAAGTCCTAGCCATAGAAATCAGACAAGAAAAAGAAATAAATGGCATCCAAATTGGAAAGGAGGAAGCAAAACCGTCATTGTTTGCAGATGACATGATTGTCTATATAGAAAATCCTATAGGTGCCACCAAAAACCTACTTGACCTAATAAGTGAATTTGGCAAAACAGTGGGACACAAAGTCAATATTCAGAAATCAAAGACATTTTTTTATACCAACAATGAAATATCAGAAGCAGAAATCAGGAAAAATAATCCCATTTGATATAGAAAAAGTAAAAATAAAGTACCTAGGAATAAACCTAACTAAGGAGGTAAAAGACCTGTACTCAGAAAACTACACAACACTGAAGAAAGAAATTAAGGAAGACACAAACAAATGGAAGCATGTACCGTGTTCATGGATTGAAGGATTAACATCATCAAAATGTCTATACTACACAAAGCAATTTATAGATTCAATGCAATCCTTATTAAAGTACCAACGACATATTTCACAGATATAGAACAAACATTTCAAAAATTTATATGGAACCATAAACAACCCCAAATAGCCACTGCAATTTTGAGAAAGAAGAGCCAAGTAGGAGGACTCACAATACCTGATATCAAACAGGCAACTGTAATCAAAACAGCCTGGTACTGGCATAAGAACAGACAAATAGACTAATGGAACAGATTTGAAGGCCCAGAAATAAACCCAAGTTTCTATGGTCAGTTAATATTTGACAAAGAGGGCAGAAGAATAAAATGGAGTAAAAGTAGTCTCTTCAGCAGATGTTGTTGGGAAATCTGGATGGCTACATGCAGAAAAAATGAAACTCAAGCACCAACTTACACCATACACAAAAATAAATCAAAGGTGGATAAAAAGACTTAAATATAAGTTGTGGCACCATAAAAGTCCTAGAGGAGAACATAGGCAGGAAAATCTCAGACATTCCACGCAGCAATATTTTCACTGATATGTCCTCTGGAGCAAGGGACATAAAGGAAAGAATAAACAAATGGGATCTCCTCAAAATAAAAAGCTTCTGCATGGCTAAAGAAAATAGCATTAAAATGAAAAGAGAACCAACCATATGGGAAAACATATTTGCCAGTGATAACTTCAGAAAAAGGTTTGATGTCCAAAATATATAAAGAACTCACATGACTGTGCTACAGGAAGACAAACAACTCAATTAAAAAATTGGTAAAGGACTTGAACAGACACTTCTCCAAGGAGGACATACAGAGGGCCCAGAGACATGAAAAGATACTCAGCATCACTAGCCATCAGAGAGAAGCAAATTAAAACCACAATGAGATACCACCTCACACCAGTGAGAATGGCCATCATAACCAAATCAACAAACAACAAGTGTTGGAGAGGATGTGGAGAAAAGGGAACTCTAGTGCACTGTTGGTGGGAATGCACACTGGTGTAGCCACTGTGGAAAACAGTATGGAATTTCCTCAGAAAACTAAAAATGGAACTGCCTTTTGACCTGAGAATTCCACTGCTGGGATTTTACCCTAAAACCCCTGCAACACCAATCCAAAAGATCCTATGCACCCCAATATTCATAGCAGCACAATTTACAATAGCCAAGTGCTGCAAGCAACCTAAGTGCCCATCAGTAAATGAATGGGTAAAAAACAACAACAACTATGGTACATTTACATGATGGAATACTACACAGCAGAGAGAAAGAAGGAGCTCCTACCCTTTGGGACAGCATGGATAGAACTGGAGAGCATTATGCTAAGTGAAATAAGTCAGGCGGTGAAAGACATATAGCATATGATCTCACCTATAAGTGGAACCTAATCAACAAAATAAACAAGCAAGCAAAATATAACCAGAGACATGGAAATAAAGAACAAACTGAGAGTAACCAGAGGGGAGATGGGAGGGGATAATGGGGGACAAGGGGGAAGGGTTTTCAGCAACATCTATAAAGGAGACATGGACAAAACCAAACAGGGGTAAGATAAATTGTGTGAAGTGGGGATGGCTGGGGTGGGGTGAGGGGTGGGGGGAAAATAGAGACAACTGTACTTGAACAACAATAAAAAAAGTTAAAAAAAAAAGAAAGAGATGCTACAGATTTATAGTTTTATAAGTACAGGTGTATTGCCCCAGTAAGTAACCCTTTGCATCCCTGGGCAGTGGGGGGCCACCAGCAACCTAGTCTCTTTCTTCTAATATGCCCACCCCCAGGCTTTTTGGTTTATTTTGTTTGTTGCTATATTTGCTGGGTCACCTACTTACAGGGATCTTTGGCTGGCCTCTTCTCATTTGGCAGCCTCCTGGGTCCCTGGTCCAGGCATCTCAGGGATGTCCTTCAGCATTGCAATTTGCATTCCTTGCTTGTAGCTTCAGAGGGTGTCCTACCTTTATTCCTGAGATCTGCCCCATGCCCCAGGATGTTTTTTTTCTATCTGATACCTCTGAAAAAACTTTGTGACCTCTGATGCCTCTTTGGGAAGTGCATCCACATGACCCAATTAATCATACCTTTCTCTTGCCCAGCCAAAATTTTAAAGCTCTTGAACTTTCCTTTATATATGTGGCCACTTACAGGATCTTAGTTCTATCCTGAGGAAATTCCTGATTTTTCCTTACAGTTTGAAAGTGTTATATGCTTTCTAAGCCATCTGTAAATGTTTTTTACATAAGTAACTGGCTCATGATGTTTCCATGACTCCTTTATCCTGACATTCGAGTGGTTCCTTTGTGTGGGAAACATGAGGGCTCTCTTGTTGAGAGTTCTCTTTTCTGTCCTAAGGATGATGTGGAACTTTACTCTCAGGGCGGGGACCCTGAGTTTTGAGTAACCGGAAGGCTGAAAATTCCTAAATGTACAAATTTGAGATGATGCCATGACGGAGACCTCTAATATCTTTTCTTTCTCTCTTCAGAGATCCAGCAGAAAATTTATCACCGAGCAAGTGATGGGGAGAAGCTTGCAGAGAACCCCAACACCCAACTAAGCCTTGAAAAAGGTGATTGCAAACAGATAAAGACTGATTCTCATCTGCTAAAAGGAAAGGAGAAAGGGAGGTGGGACCTGAGTCCTGAATGGATTTGAGGAATCATGGGGAGAAATGCTGAGGAGCCTGGAGAAGGCAGGGAGGGGTTTTCATATGAGAGTCTGACCAGAAGCCAGTCCTGGAATAGTAGCTGTGCTGAGACCAAAGGCTCAATAACCAGGACAAAGGAACAGAAACCCAGTGTGTCAGGAAACCAAATTTAAAAAGAATTGGGATCTGAAAGTAATTGGGAATTTGAAAGACCCAGTAGGAGAAGGTCAGTGAGAAGCTGTGATGGGCTAAGAACTGTGGGCACAAGGTCAAATATGAGAGGAGATCCTTGATAATGACAGAAGAAGGGCCTGGTTTAGATGTGGGGGATGCTGTTCAAGAGCAGAAACATTGAAGGAGATGGGCAGTCAAATGAGAGAAGAAAGGAAGTGAAAAGATGTGGAGGAGGGGATGGTTGTATTTTTAGAGAGAGAGGGAAAGGAAGTGAAAGAAAAGAGAAAGGGGTAAAGGGCACAATGAATCAACCATATTTAGAGCTCACTTATTGAATATTTACTCTGGCAGTTGTGGGCTTGGTGGTCACAGCTGCCCTTGGGGCGATGGTATCACTCTCTGTCCATTTGCAGAAAAGGAGACTAAAATCTAGAGAGACTATGTATGCAGTTGGCTCAGGGTCAAATGAGCAGGATGAACCCAGGGTTTCTAAACCCAGGTCCTGTGTTCTTAACCCTTTACACTTAATCTTCATGGAAAGGCCAACAACACAGTAAACACACATGAAGAGGGAGGGTGTGGTGTGAATTGGGGTGGGAATAGGAGACATGATTTAGTAGGAAGTAAGGTAAGTCCACCATTCAAAGGCATCTCTAAGGACAAAAATAGGTTCACTACGGCCAGGGTTGAACTGAAAAGCCATCTCCAGTACTCAGTGGTTCATTTCAGTACGATGTCCTGACTGACGTCAAGATGCAGCTGATGGCAGAAGTCAGGTGGGAACTTCCAGGTCCAGATGGCCTATGTATTAATACCTGGGGAGAGGGGATCTTCGAGTCCTACTTTGTAGAGATTAAAATGGGTTTAGAGGAGAATGGCACAGTCCATACTTCGATATCTGTGATAATTCATAAATAGCTCATTGAATGGCAGAAACTTGTTGAATGCTTTCAGTTAACAACAGAGCTGTACAGTACATAATCCATCATGTGTAAAGGTGATCCAAGCCCAAACTCTCAAGAAGCTTAAACTAATGGCCATCTGCAATTGCTTTGAGGCAACCAGGATAATCTGTGAGTACGAGAAATGGACTGTTGATGTCTGTCATGTATTGAACTAATATCAGTAGAGCATGGCCTATTTTCTTATGTATGTATAAAATAAAAGGATTATGATAATATGGTAGATGGCTGTTGAGGGAATACTTTCAGATCATGAATACCTCTGCAATTTGTTCATTCCATGAGGGTAGCTTTAAGATATTTAATGTAGCCAAATGTGGGAAGGCTAGTACAGAAAAGTTTGACACCCATTATCTTTAATACTCGATTAATTCTATATATCCTCTTGTTTTTCAATAATTGGTTTTGGGTAATTTTGGATCCTCTATATCCAAATGGGGATACATTTCTTTACACAATGTTTTTCTTTAGCCAGTAGATTATGGCTGAGAAAATAGCCTGTTGTTTTACAAACTTGGAATTTTTACTTAGCAGTTTTGTAAGGGTAGACATTTTTTATTTGGACAGTTCAGTAAGTAGGTTAAGAATTATCTAGATCTACAGAGTATAAGAGGAGGTGATGTATATATTGGATCAGAGAGGATGCACAAATGAGCTTTATATCCCTTAGGTCTCATTTAAGAATTTAAGACTTGGCAGAGGACGTTTATCTTACTTTTTCAAAACTACATAACAAATTTCCAAAAACTTAGTGGCTGGACACAAAACCAAGTTATTGTCTCATAGTTCTGTGGGTTGCAAGTCTGGACAGGTGCAATACAGTTCTTGCCTAAAGTCTCAGAAGGCTAAAATCAGGATGTCCACCAACTTGTACTCTATTTGGAGACTGTGGGGAGATTTATCCAAATTATTGACTGAATCTAGATCCTTGAGGTTGTAGGACTGAGGTCCCAGTTTTGTTGCTGATGTTTGGCCAGAGATCATTCTTAGCTCCTGGAGGCCACTCACTCTGCTGGATCTATGGCTCCTCACACATTCAATCCAGTGATGGCCTGTAGAGTTTTTCTCAGTCCTTCTTAATCTTTGAATCTCTGGCATCCAATTTGTACACCAGGTAGAGAAAACTCTCTACTTTTACAGGGCTTAAATGGTTCGATTGGGCCCACTGGGATAATAATTTCTTTAAAAATTTAATTTAATTTAATTATATTTTATTATCTGATGCTCATTAAATTCTCTTTTAGTCCTTTCAGTTTTATTTAGATATAACTGAGACACAACACTATATAATTTTAAGGTGTACAGCATAATGACTTAACTTACTTATATTATGGAGTAATATCTACAATAAATTGAGTTAACATCCATCATCTCATATAGACACACTGAAAAAAAAAAGGAAAAAAAGTTTTTTTTCCTTGTGATGAGATGTTTTAGATTCACTCTCTAACATCTCATCACTCAGCAAACATAT
Source organism: Micronycteris hirsuta (assembly GCA_004026765.1). Taxonomy (NCBI): domain Eukaryota; kingdom Metazoa; phylum Chordata; class Mammalia; order Chiroptera; family Phyllostomidae; genus Micronycteris; species Micronycteris hirsuta. The sequence goes on from PVJI01013373.1 coordinate 29,366, forward strand.
AGTATAGCAGTGTTAGCTATAGTCATCATGTTGTATGTTACATTTCCATTACTTATTTATCTTATAACTGGAAGTTTTACCTTTTGACAGCCTTCTTTCAACTCCTCCCCCCTTCCTCACATTTCCCACTTCTGGTAACAACAAATCTGACCTCTTTTTCTATGAGTTTTACCTTTTGGCTGGTTTGTTTTTTTTGAGACTCCACATTTAAGTGAGGTCATACAGTATTTGTCTTTCTCTTATTCCATTTAGCTTAATGTCTTTAAGGTTCATCTTGCTCTCAGAGTGGCATGATTTTCTTTTTTATTTATGGCTGAAATGCATTTGTGTGTGTGTGTGTGTGTGTGTATCACATTTTTTTATAACATATTTGTTGATGGACACATATGTTGTTTCTATTTGTTGGCTATTGTAAACAATGCTTCACTGAACATGGGCATGCTTCATATGGTGGTTCTATTTTTAATTTTTTGAGGAACTGCCTTACCATGTTCTACAGTGGCTCTACCAATTTACAACCCCACTTACAGTCCTCAACGGTTCCCTTTTATCCACATCCTCACCAGCATCGTTTATCTCTTGTTTTGATAACCTCCTTATCTTAACATTACTTCCGCATTATAACATAACCTAAAAATTGGGGCTATTTTGTGATATTTACAGTCCCTGGGGGTCAGAAAAGAAATCTGAGAGGGTCATTTCAGAATTCTGCCTACCACAATTAGGCTTAAGTAAATCCCTAGAAAATAACTGTCCTAATGAGCTGTTGACTTTTTCCCAAAATAATATAGGCTATCCTTATCACCTGAGCATAAATGTACTAAAGATTTGGTTATATAGGTATAGTAAATGGGTTAGGCACTACAGGAAAGTGAGGGATTCCTATTTTCTTTATTGCCTTACAGATCTTGACTTATGCATGCTGTAGGTATACTAATGTTCAAATTAACTCTAAGTTGATCATGTATAAAGGAATTTCCCAGGAATTCTAAATTATTCCTTCTTAGAACATTGAATATGTTCATTTCATTTGCATAATAGATCTCTACTGATTTAATACATAAGGGGGTTTAAAAGCAAGTAAAGCAAAGGAAAGGAAAGAAAAGGAAAGAGAGAAGAAAGAAGTTGTTTTTTTAGATAATTGTCTGAAAGTAACATTTAATGACTGGGACACAGAAACTTTTAGATATTTTACTCTCTCTTTTATAGAATGTTATCAAATGTATGGTTTCCTTTGAAGTGTCACAAGTTCCCCGCTGAAACCAGGAGTCATCATCTGTGAAGCTTCGTGATATATTAAGATACGTGCAACAATTAGAATCACAGTCAGAGCACAAAGAGGAAGTGGGGTTCTGTCAGTGGGTGACTGTAGCTTTGGCAAAGACAGGCCCATGACAAACAGCACAGGCCACAACATTCAGTCATAAGTGTGAATGGTGTCCTCTTTGTGAATGCAGTATGGAGTTCATCCACCACGCAGAGATGAAAAAGGGGACGTATGATCAATTACATAATAATAATTGACCTCAGGTCATGTACTAAAAAAATGGTTTTCTTTCTCAAATTGACAAGATATCAAGTGTCTTCATGAAGTTTTTGGAGTGGGATTTAAGACTAACTGTGACCAAATATCTTTCCACAAATTGGCTATTGTCTAATGGACCTAAATTTATTATAATCTTTGGGGCTAGCTTGGATATGGGACTTACCTCCTTCCATTTGCCTTGGATCACTTTCTTCTAACATTCAAGAAACACAGGAAAATCAGAAAGAAGCATACATGAGCTAGGATGTTTTTATGATAGATAAGAGAGTGAGAGTAATTGAAGTAGTAAAATAAGCACATTCGCAGAATATTTGCTAAATACTACACCTCCTAAGAAAATGTCTAACTATTTTATATGTAACTTCAAACATATATTTAAATAATAAGAAAATTCAGGAATAACAACTCATGAAACACACCAAAGCTCCAGTTGTTAGGACAGGTTCACTTGACAGCGGGTCAGGAAGATAACCTGAATTTGGCACAAGAGGCTGGAGAATTGCACCTGTTGGTCCAAGGGTTGCACAGGACACTCCAGCAAGAGTCTTCAAGATGATCTTGGTGGGAACTCCATTTTAAAGGGACAGCCCGTATGCAACACCCGAAGCTAAAAGCAGGATTTATTGTTCACTAAGCAAGATGCATGGTGGGAGGAGACAGTGTATTTACTGGACACAATTAAAAAACAAACAAACAAACCAGAAACTGCTGACTTTGTAAAGAGTTCTGGGAAGTATGTGTTTCAGGTACTGGGTGTGGACTTTCAGAAACAGGAGCGATTATGAATGGCTTACATTTAGCCATAGATGTAGGTTTTCTGGAGTGTGGTTGTTGCTGATTGGCTGATTTTCAGAAATGTATGGCTACAACTGATTAGCTGGCTTTAAATGTGGTTGGTGATGTAAGTAGTCATTGGCCAATTGGGATGAATTTACTTACTTTTACAATTTTCAAGGAACTGTTAGTTTCTCTTTTTCTGGAAAAATACAATCTTTTAATTTTATCTTTATGGCTACAAATAAAAAAATAAAAGTAGAGGAAGTAGAATTGGGTGCAAAGAATGGCTATAACATGGCTCTGTCAGAGCTCAGGTGTAATTATTGGAGCAGATATACTTTTCCTGAGGATGCAGTTCACCTTAGCTCAGAATATCAGTGTGCCACATAGGAGCACCAGGAATTCTTCCCTAATCACTGTGTCAGGATCTGTGGACAGCAACTTTCTTGTTTCTCTTTAGTTTCTTGTGAACTAGAAGCTCCCCAAATGGGTAGAGAAGGAGAATATGAAGAGTTTACCTGTGGCCTACTACCCTGTGATGAACAAGGTAAGCATGTCTTGAAGAAACAGAGTTAAGATAAAGAGAAAAGACGAGAGAAGAAAAAAGGAGAAATAAAGGAAGACTCAGCTATAGAGAGGATTAATATTATATTTCAGAGGAAGAAGTAGCAAAACAAAATCCATAAAGGTACCAAAAATGGGGTCACTGGGCCATATGAGAGGAGTTTTCATAAGTTATGATTTTGCCCAGAATCAGAGCTACCAGTACATGGAAATGAGAAGTGTTCCTGCATTATGTGCTTCTCAAAAGATGTGCCAGGAGGTGTGGAGCCAAGCAGTGGAAGGGGTCAAGGTAAGATGCTGCATACAGGTCATGGCATGAGGGCGGGTCCATAGTTACCCGGGACCCCAGGTAGAGTGGGACCGGCAGTCCAGTCCATCTTACTATGCTGTTCTCTGCCTTTTTCTTGATGTGGCCTTTTTGGGAGGAGCAGGGAGTTAAGAGATCATCATAAAGTCCTGTTTAACAGGATGGGCCATGTGGATTATACATGGATGATGTGGTGGAAATACACTCTTAAATGGCAATAACTAGTTCGCTACATGGGTATATTAGTAATAACACACCTTGAATTTATGCAGTCATTTCTATGGGTGTCACATCCCATAATCTATGGAATCCAAGAAAACAAGGTGTACTTCTGCTAGTAGATGCGTCATTTTTTCACAACCTTACAGAGGCATTAGAGACAACTGATCCTGCCATTTAATTGTCAGGAGGGGAGACTTCCAATCAACTGCTCTTAACAACTGCATGTATATTTGGTGGATGTCCTCCGCATGTCACAAATGTAGGTAGTATTTTCCTACAAACTTTTTGCTATAAGATGTCATTTAATTCTCACAAAAATCTTTTTTTCCTTAAATGTATTTTATTGATTATGCTATTACAGTTGTCCCATTTCCCCCCTTTCTTCCCCTCTGCCCCACATCCCCCCCAGTCCCCGTCCTTTAGTTTTTGCCCATGGGTCATATACATAAGTTCTTTGGCTTCTACATTTCCTATACTATTCTTAACCTCCCCCTGTCTGTTTTCTACCTACTGTTTATGCTACTTTTCCTCTGTACTTTTTCCTCCTCTCTCCCCCTACCACTCCCCTGTTGATATCCCTCCATAACTTATATAAATCCCTTTAACATTTCATATAATAAAGGCTGGGTGATGATGAACTCCTTGATCTTGACCTTATCTGAGAAGCACTTTATCTGCCCTTCCATTTTAAATGCAAGTTTTGCTGGATAGAGTATTCTTGGATGTAGGTCCTAGCCTTTCATGACTTGGAATGCTTTTTTCCAGCCCCTTCTTGCTTGAAAGGTCTCCTTTGAGAAATCAGCTGACAGTCTTATGGGAATTCCTTTGTAGGTAACTGTCTTCTTGTCTCTTGCTGCTTCTAAGATTCTCTCCTTATTTTTAATCTTGAGTAATGTAATTATGATGTGCCTTGGTGTGTTCCTCTTTGGGTCTCACTTCTTTGGGATTCTCTGAGCTTTCTGGACTTACTGGCAGTCTATTTCCTTTGCCATATTGGGGAAGTTCTCCCTCATTATTTGTTCAAATAAGTGCTAAATCCCTTGGTCTTCCTCTTATCCTTCTGGCAGCCCTATGACCCGGACGTTGGGACGTTTACAGATGTCACAGAGGTTCCTAAGCCTCTCCTAATTTTTTTTGAATTCTTGTTTCTTCCTTCTGGTCCACATTGTTGATTTGAATCCCAGTTTCCTTCTCTTCTCTATTGGTTCCCTGCACATTGCCCCTCATTTTATTTAGTGTATCCTTCATTTGTTCATTTATTTGCATCCAAATTTCTTCCAATTTTGTGAGCATCCTGATTACCAGTGTTTTGAACTATGCATCTGATAGGCTGGCTATCTCCTCGTACCTTAGTTGTAATTTTTCTGGAGCTCTGTTCTGTTCTTTCATTTGGGCCTTTTTTTTTTTCTCCGCACACCTGTTACTTTAAGTGGTGGAGCCTTAGGTGTTTGTCAGTGCGGGGTAACCTACGTCATTGTGCTGTAATGCTTCCTTTGGGGGCGGGACCTGGGAGGGAGCAATTGCGCTTGCTCTATTTACCGCCCCAGTAAGCTCTCCTGTGAAGCTGGGAGTCTCTCTGGCCGCCGCCTCAACCCCCTCAGGTGCTTTCAACAGGTGTTCCGAGGCTTTTTTCCCCCTGCGATGGTGGGTTGCAATGGTGGGCCGCGCAGTCTGCTCCGCTCCCCAGCTCCTTCTCCTGGTCTGTCTGCGCGTGAAAGAGGGACTGCCCAGTCCACCAGTCTTGGCCCTGCTTGTTCCCATGGGCTTCTCCGGGTGCGCTGGCTTCTGGCTTCGCTGAGTGCGCGGGCAGTGTTTTGGCAACGCGCTCCTGCAGTGAGTCTTTCTGGGCAAACTGCCGTCTCGCTGTGCGCTCTCCGCCTGGCTCCACCCACTTACCGGTCTGGATGAACGTGTCCTCTCTAACTCCTTGGCTGTCGGACTTCCAGGGTTCGATTCTCTGTCTGTTCTGGTTGTTTGTTTTGCTTTTTAACTTGTTTTTCCTCTTTGGTTGTGAACGGAGGCACAGTGTGTCCACCTATGCCTCCATCTTGGCCGGAAGTCCTAATTCTCACAAAAACCTTAAGACCTAGACAGGATAGGACACTTGTTCCTATTCGTGAGTGAACTGAAGTATGTAGGTATTTGAGCTTTTTTAAAAGTTCCATTGAGTACAAAAAAAAAAAAAAAAGGAAGACCAGGGGCTCATTCTGGACTTCTTCTCAATTCAGGGGATTTTTAGCTCCTTCAAAAGGAAGAGAAAATTGATAAAAAAAAACAACTTTATAAACTCCTGTAGTATAAATCATCCTAGGATTGGTAACTTATAGCTATTCTGTTTCCTTACATCTACCTCTTTTTCTAGATAATATGGATCTTGGAAACAACTCCACTTTGGGAAAACTCAAGAGGAAAAGAAGTAAGAGTACATAATTTTACTTGTTTTTTGATGTTAAAATGAGGTTATTAATGCCTGTGTTTCATTATCATAATAATAATATGATGGTCCCCCCAAAATATCCATATCCTAATCACTGGAACCTATCATACATTTTCTTCCATGGCAAAAGGGATTTTACAGATAAAATAAAGCTACGGACGTGTAAGGGGGTGTTTATTTTAGACATTTGTTTGCCATTAGTATGATCAATTGACCTTCAAAACTGGAGAACAGTTTCTGGCTGTGGAGAGAGGGGGAAGTGGCTTTGGGAGATACAGAAAAATACAAAATTGGTGGCTTTGAAGATGGAGAAAATGAACAAAGATATGGGTGAATTGTAGAATTTGGAAAAGTTATGGACATAGCTTCTCCTCCACAGTCTCCAGGAAGAAATAAAGGCCTCCTGAAACCTTCATTTTAGCCCAGAGAGAAACTTGAGAATCTTAAGAAAGAAGACAAAATTGGAAGTATAATGTGCCCTGATTTTAAACTGTACTACCAAGATAGAGTAATCAAAATAGTATGGTACTGGCACCAAAACAGACACATAGATCAATGGAACAGCATAGAGATTCCAGGAATAAACATATGCTTACATGTGTGTGTTTTTTTTTTAAATTTCAAAGTGTCATTTCCTACAGCCTCCCACATCCACACACAGTAAAATATAACTACAATCAACCTCACACTTCTACACTGGTAGTTATAATCTGGGACATCAAACAAAACTGATCTATATGTACTAATGATTTGTTTATGTAAGAGAATATTGAGTTAGGCACTAAAGGGAAGTAAGGTATCTTTATTTTGTTTATTTGCAAAGATATCAATTTATGCATACTAGAATTATATTCAGATTAACTATAAATTGATCGTGCATAAAAGAATTTTCCAGGAATTCTAAAGTTACTTCTACTTTAGAACATTAAATGATTCTGAGATGGTGGTGGAAGCAAACTAGTAAGAGTAAGGAGTAACACCCAGGTTGAGAGAGGGGGAAAGAAAAAAGAAGAAGGAGAAAGAGAGAGAGAGAGAGAGCAATGAAATAAATTTCTTCACTCAACTGATCGGGGGTAGGGGGAAGGCGAAATGGAGTAAGACAGTGGGAAGTATTCTATGGGATTTAACGTACAATGTACAAATAGAAGTTCCTTTGGAGAAGTACAGAAATAACCATGGCATTTCATTCAACTAGCCACTGTTGATAAAACGTGGAAAAGAAGTAAGACTCATAGGAGGGGGCAAAGAATGTGCGCTGACTTAAGAAAGAAGAGCGCTTATGTGAGGTTAGATGGAGGAGAAATAGTGAGAGTGAGGGATAGGAACTTGGCGCAGTGTGAGAGAAGTTAAAGTTTATACCAACCATAATAAAGCTCAGGAAGATGGCAAAATGGATTAAGACCAGGGAAGGGTGATGTGCAGGATTTGGAATAACAATAGCATGATTAGAAATATATAATCTGAATAAAAAGTAAAAGACCAAGAGTAGTGAGTTATTTGGAATACGAGTGAAGTGAAAGAAGAAAAATTAAAATGCAGTATGGAAGGGAGAATAAAAAATAAAGCAAACAATAAAAACAAATAAATGGAAAGAAGAAAGAGAAATTAAAAAAACATACAAGTTCTGATGAAGAGCAAAGTGAAATTTGTCTCAGCTGTTACTGTTTGCCTTCTGACTTTTTTCTGGATCTGTGTCTGGTTTTCTCCCAGCTCCAGGTCTTACTGTCTTACACTCGAAAAAACATCCTGTCCAGCCAGTCTAGCAGATCTTCCTGGTTCCTGCAGGCAGAGGCAGGGCTCCGCTCCATTTTCCTTTTCCTGTGGGTAGGCAGGATGGGGGCTCAGTTGGGGCTACAATCATCACAGGTGCCCAGTTTCCAGTCCACACCCCCAGAGTGCTGTGTGGCCTGCACTGTCCACTCTGCACAGTTGTGCCAGGCTGGAGCAGATGAGCCACCTCGCTCTGCACCCCTTTGATCAATCCGCGAGATGCACTGAGTGGGAGCAAATCGTGCCACATTCGTCCTCCTCTGCTGGCCAGGCTGCTGCCAACAGAGACATGCAAGGTCTCTGCACAGTGTGCCTCAGTTCCCCTTCTGAAAAAGCCTCTTTGGGTGCCGCTGCGGTTCTGAGCCTCTGCCCGGCTTCCATACACTCCAACTCTCTGGCAAGTCAGAGTGTATCTGGGCGATGGCCACTCAAAGCTCACCTCCTCTCCCAGCTCCAAGTGCCACCAGGGTCCACCAAATTCTCTGGCACTCTCCAGGCTGGCGACCATCACCCCAGCTTGGATGCACAACCAGCTGTGTGTGCTTGCTGCCTTTCCACCTCCCCCCCACCCCCAAGTGACTTCATGCCTTCGGTATCTCCTGGTGAGGGTCTGGGTGTTCCCTGCCCTGGGAGGGGAGGGAGCTGCTAGGCTGCTGTCACTCACCTGGCTCTCTTCCAATGTTCCCAAGGCAGCTGCAGTTTCTGCCAACAGGCCCCAGGGCCTTCCTCATCAGCCTATAAAACCTCCTTACCACCAGCTGTGAAGTGTCCTCTGAGCACTTTGGCTTCCAAACTTCTTATCAGTTAAGATTCTGTTGTCTGTTCACATTGTTTTTTGGAAGATTGGCTAAATGTCCCAGTTGAGAGCATGAGTAAGTGGGCTGAGGTCCCACCTACTTCACTGCCATCTTCTGAACTCCAAGGTGTTTTTTAGATAATGGTCTGAAAGTAATATTTAGTGATTGGGAAATAGGGACTTTTAGATATTTTACTCCCTTACGGAAATATTATGATGTGAATTTTGTACTTTCGATGTGTCACAAGTTCCCCATTGAAACCCAAAGTCATTGTCTGTGAGGCTTTGTGACTTATTAAGATATGTACAACAGTTAGACTCACAGTAAGAGCACAAAGAGGAAGTGGGGTTTTGCCAAGGGGAGACTGTCGCTTTGGCAAAGACAGGCTCATGACAAATAGCACAGGCCACAACATTCAGTCGTAAGTGTGAATGGTGTCCTGCACGTGAATAGAGCATGGAGTTCATCCACCAAGCAGAGATGAAAAAGGGGACATATGATCAATTACATGGTAATATTTGACCTCAGACTATGTGCTAAACAAAGTGGTTTTCTTTCACAAATTGAAAAGATGTCAAGTGCCTTCATGAAAATTTTGGTGAGGAATTCATGACTAAATGTGACCAAATATCTTTGCACAAATTGGCTATTATCTAATCCATTAGTTAGTCCTTGGAACTGGCTTACATAGGGGTCATATCCAGTTTATGTCTCCAACCATTTGCTTTGGATAACTTTCTTCTAACGTTCAAGAAGCACAGGAAAACGAGGAACGAGCATTTTATAATAGACAGCAGAGGGAGATTAAGTAAAGGAGTAAAAGAATAGGGACATTCACAGAATGTTTGCTAAATGGTGTAGTTCCAAAGTAAATGTCTATTTTGTACTTGACTGCACACACATGTTTATTTATTTATTTATTTATTTTTGTCTTCTAAAAGGCCAATCCAATATCTTTTTTTATATTACTTTATTGTTGTTCAATTATAGTTGTCTGCATCCTTTCCCCTCCCACCACCCCCTCCAAACCCACCTCCCTCCCCTGCTCCATCCTCCCTCTTGGTTCTGTCCATGTGTTCTCTATAGTGGTTCCTGAAAACCCTTCTCCCCATTGTCCCCTCCCCCCTCCCCTCTGGCTATTGTTAGATTGTTCTTAATTTCAATGTCTTTGGTTATGTTTCTCTTACTTTTTTTCTTTTGTTGATTATATTCCAGTTAAAGGTGAGATCAAATGGTATTTGTCCCTTACCACCTGGCTTATTTCGCTTAGCATAATGCTCTCCAGTTCCATCCATGCTGTTGCAAAGGGTATAAGCTCCTTCTTTCTCTCTGCTGCGTAGAATTCCATTGTGTAAATGTACCATAGTTTCTTTTTTTAAATATATTGTATTGATAATGCTATTACAGTTGTTCCATTTTTCCCCTTTTCTTCCCCTCTGCCCCGATACGCCCTCCATGGGTCATACACATAAGTTCTTTGGCTTCTACATTTCCTATACTATTCTTAACCTCCCCCTGTCTGTTTTCTACCTACCATTTATGCTACTTATTCTCTGCCCCTTTCCCTCCTCTCTCCCCCTTCCACTCCCCTGTTGATATCCCTCCATACCTTATATAAATCCCTTTAACATTTCATACAATAAAGGCTGGGTGATGATGAACTCCTTGAACTTGACCTTATCTGAGAAGTACTTTATCTGCCCTTCCATTCTAAATGAGAGTTTAGCTGGATAGAGTATTCTTGGATGTAGGTCCTTGCCTTTCATAACTTGGAATACTTCTCTCCAGCCCCTTCTTGCCTGAAAGGTCTCTTTTGAGAAATCAGCTGATAGTCTTATGGGAATTCCTTTGTAGGTAACTGTCTCCTTTTCTCTTGCTGTTTCTAGGATTCTCTCCTTATTTTTAATCTTGGGTAATGTAATTATGATGTGTCTTGGTGTGTTCCTCTTTGGGTCCAACTTCTTTGAGACTCTCTGAGCTTCTTGGACTTCCTGAAAGTATATTTCCTTCCCCAGCTTGGGGAAGTTCTCCTTCATTATTTGTTCAAATAAGTTTTGAATCCTTTGGTCTTCCTCTTCTCCTTCTGGCACCCCTATGACTCGGGTGTTGGGACATTTAAAGATGTCCTGGAGGTTCCTAAGCCTCTCCTCAGTTTTTTGAATTATTGTTTCTTCATTCTTTTCTGTTTGGATGTTTTTTTCTTTTTTTTTCTTTTTTTTTTAAAGATTTTATTTTTATTTATTTTTAGAGAGAGGGGAAGGGAGGGAGAAAGAGAGGGAGAGAAACAGCAATGTATGGTTGCCTCTCACATGGCCCTCACGGGGACCTGGCCCGCAACCCAGGCATGTGCCCTGACTGGGAATCGAACCGGGACTGCTTGGTTCCCAGCCCGTGCTCAATCCACTGAGCTACACCAGCAGGGGATGTTTTTTTTTTTCTTTCTGCTGGTCCACTCCGTTGATTTGAGTCCCAGTTTCCTTCTCACCCCTATTGGTTCCCTGCAGATTTTTCCTCATTTCCTTTATATTATCCTTCACTTGTTCAACTAATTGTGACCATTTTTCTTCCAATCCTGTGAGCATCCTGATTACCAGTGTTGAACTGTGCATCTGATAGGTTGGCTATCTCTTCGCCACTTAGTTGTATTTTTTCTGGAGCTTTGATGTGTTCTTTCATTTGGGCCATTTTTTTTTTCTCAGTGTGCCTGTAACTTTAAGGGGGGGAGCCTTAGGTGTTCACCAGGGCAGGGTAACTCACGTTGTTGTGTTGTGACGCAGCCTGTGGGGGTGGGTCCTGAGAAAACAATGGTGCTTGCTCCTCTTTCCGCACTTACACTGCTACCCACAAGCAAGTTGGGCCCTTCTGTGCTGGCTCCAGGGTCAGTGGGTGGGCCTGCACAGTTCCAAGTCCCCGTGGGTCTCCCCAAAGAACTCCCCTGTGAGGCTGGGAGTTCCTCCTGCTGTCACCGTCTCAGCCCCCACAGGTGTTTCCAATAGGTGGTTTGAGGTTTTATTTCCCCACGTTGGTGGGTTGCACGGTCTGCTTTGCTCCATGCTTTTTCTCCCAGTTTATCTGCACGCGAATGAGGACCCGCCTGGGTCTGGGTGGACGGGGTGCTCATCACGTTTTGGTCAGGCATGCCCGCCATGGGTCTCTCCTGGCAGCTGCAGCGCTGCCAGTACCGCTCCACGAACCACCGTCCTGCCTTGCGCTCACCACCCAGCTCCGCCCTGCTTACCAGTCTGGATGAATGTGTCTTCTTTAACTCCTTGGTTGTCAGACTTCCACTCAGTTTGATTTTCTGTCAGATCTGGCTGTTTTTGTTTATTTAAATTGCTGTTTTTCCTCTTTTGGTTGTGTGAGGAGGCACAGTGTGTCTACATATGCCTCCATTTTGCCAGAAGTCCCTCGGTACCATAGTTTCTTAATTCACTCATTTGTAGATGGGCACTTAGGTTGTTTCCAGCACTTGGCTATTGTAAATTATGCTGCTATGAACATTGAAGTGCATAGGTTCTTTTGAATTGGTGTTTCAGGGCTCTTAGGGTATAATCACAGTAGTGGAATTGCTGGGTCAAAAGGCAGAGCCATTTTTAGTTTAAATAATAAGAAAATTCAGGAATAACAACTCATGAAACACACCAAAGCTCAAGTTGTTAGGACAGGTTCACTTGACAGCGGGTCAGGAAGATAACCTGAATTTGGCACAAGAGGCTGGAGAATTGCACCTGTTGGTCCAAGGGTTTCACAGGACACTCCAGCAAGAGTCTTCAAGATGATCTTGGTGGGAACTCCATTTTAAAGGGACAGCCCATATGCAACACCTGAAGCTAAAAGCAGGATTTATTGTTCACTAAGCAAGATGCATGGTGGGAGGAGACAGTGTATTTACTGGACACAATTAAAACAACAACAACAACCAGAAATTGCTGACTTTGTAAAGAGTTCTGGGAAGTATGTGTTTCAGGTACTAGGTGCGGACTTTCAGAAACAGGAATGATTATGAATGGGTTACATTTAGCCATAGATGTAGGTTTTCTGGAGTGTGGTTGTTGCTGATTGGCTGATTTTCAGAAGTGTATGGCTATAACTGATTGCTGACTTCAAATGTGGTTGGTGATATAAGTAGTCATTGGCCAATTGGGATGAATTTAAAAGTGGTCTGGTATTTACTTTTATAATTTTCTTTTTGTTTTTTAAAGATTATATTTATTTTTAGAGAGAGGTGAGGAGGGAGAAAAAGAGGGAGAGAAACAGCACTGGTTGCCTCTCATGTGCTCTATACAGGGGAACTGGCCCACAACCCAGGCATGTGTCCTGACTGGGAATTGAACCAGTGACCCTTTGGTTCACAGGTCAGAATTCAATCCACTGAGCCACACCAGCCAGGGTTACTTTTATAATTTTCAAAGAACCGTTAGTTTCTCTTTTTCTGGAAAAATACAGTCTTTTAATTTTATCTTTAGGGCTATAAATAGAAAAAAAGTAGAGGAAGTAGAATTGGGTGCAAAGAATGGCTATAACATGGCTCTGTCAGAGCTCAGGTGTAATTATTGGAGCAGGTATACTTTTTCTGAGGATGCAGTTCACCTTAGCTCATAATATCAGTGTGCCACATAAGACCACTTGGAATTCTTCCCTAATCACTGTCTCAGGATCTTTGGACGGTAATTTTCTTGTTTCTCCTTAGTTTCTCATGAACTAGAAGCTCCCCAAATGGGTAGAGAAGGGGAATATGAAGATCTTATTTTTAGTCTACTACCCTGTGATGAACAAGGTAAACATGTTTTAAAGAAACAGAGTTAAGATAAAAGACAAGAGAAGAATAAAAGGAGAAATAAAGGAAGACTCAGCTATAGAGAGGATTAATATTATATTTCAGAGGAAGAAGTAGCAAAACAAAATCCACAAGGGTACCAAAAATAGGGTCACTGGGCCATATGAGAAGAGTTTTCATAAGTTATTATTTTGGCCCAGAATCAGAGCTACCAGCACGTGGAAATGAGAAGTGTTCCTGCGTTATGTGCTTCTCAAAAGATGTGCCAGGAGGTGTGGAGCCAAGGACTGAAATGAGTCAAGGTAAGATGCTTCATAAGGCTCATGGCATGAGGGCAGGTCCATAGTACCTGGGACCCCAGGTAAAGTGTGACAGGAGGTCCAGTCCATCTTACTATGTTGTTCTCTGTCTTTTCTTGACCTGACCCTTTAAGGAAGAGCAGGGAGTGAAGAGATCATTATAAAGTCATGTTCAGCAGGATGAGCACTGTGGATTATACGTGGATGTTGTGAAAATACAACTTAACATGTCAACATCTAGTTTACTGCATTACTCTATTAGTAATAACATCTTAATTTTGTGGAGTTATTTCCATTGCTGTCACACCTAAAATCTATGGAACCCAAGAAAACAAGATGTACTGATACTTCTCCTAGTAAGACAATACTGTCATTTTTTCACAACCTTACAAAGACCTTAGAGACAACCAATCATGCTACTTAATTGTCAGGAGGGAAGACTTCCAATCAACTGCTCTTAACCCACCACAAATTTTTGGTGGATGTCCTCTGCATGTCTAATTTATGTAGCATTTTCTTATAAACTTTTTGCCATAAGATGTTATTTAATTCTCACAAATATTTTAAGACCTAGACAGGATTGGGCATCTGTTCTTATCCATGAGTAACTTGAAATAAGTAGATATTTAAGATTTTTTTTTTAAGTTCCATTGAGTGAAACAAAATAAAGGAAGACCCAGGGCTCATCCTGGACTCCTACTTCTTAATTCAGGAGATTTTTAGTTCCTTCAGAAGGAAGAGAATAATGATAAATAAACTACTAAACTCACTCATGTAGTATGAATCATCCAAGGATTGGTAACATTTAGCCATTAATTTCTGTTTCCTTACATCTACCTCTTTTTCTAGATAATGTGGATCTTGGAAACAACTCCACTTTGGGAAAACTCAAGAGGAAAAGAAGTAAGAGTGCATACGTTTTACTTGTTTTTTTTTTTTAATGTTAAAATGAGGTTATTAATGCCTGAGTTTCATTATCATAATATTGAAAATAATATGATGGTACCCCCCAAAAATATTCATATCCTAATCACTGGAACCTATCATGCATTTTCTTCCAAGGCAAAAGGGATTTCACAGATATAAGAAAGCTAGGGATGTGGAAGGGGGTGTTTATTTTAGGCATCTGTTTGCCATCAGTATGATCAATTGACCTTCAAAACTGGAGAACAGTTTCTGGCTGTGGAGAGAGGGGGAAGTGACTTTGGGAAATATAGAAATATACAAAATTAGTTGCTTTGAAGATGGAGAAAATGAATGAAGATATGGGTGAATTGTAGAATTTTACAAATAGCAGTCTCCAGGAAGGAACAAAGGCCTTGAAACAGCCTTGAAAAGATACTCTGAGGCATGTGGAAATGGCATGGAGAGTTGCCTCTGCACATATCTGTATCGTTTTCCTGTCACCCTTTATTGAGGATACTGTTTTTTACCCCATTGCATATTGTTGCCTCCTTTGTCATAGTTTATTTTTTTTTAATTTAATCTTTTTTTTAAATTTTTTTAAAAGATTTTTATTTATTTATTTTCAGAGAGAGGAGAAGGGAGGGAGATAGAACAATGTAGAGAGGAGAAGGGAGGGAGATAGAACAATGTATGGTTGCCTCTCACATGGCCCTCACTGGGGACCTGGCCTGCAACCCAGGCATGTGCCCCGACTGGGAATCGAACCAGGACCCTCTGGTTCCCAACCCACGCTCAATCCACTGAGCTACACCAGCTGGGCTCCTTTGTCATAGTTTAATTGACCATGAAAGTTTGGGATTATTTCTACCCAACAATCTACAGATTCAGTGCAATGCTTATCAAAATACCCATAGCATATCTCATACAACTAGAATGAATAATCCTAAAATGTATGAAATCATGAAAGACCCCAAATAGCCAAAGCAATCTTGAGAAAGAAGAAAACAAAGTTGGAGGTATAATGTGCCCTGATTTCAAACTGTACTACAAAGCTATTGTAATCGAAACAGTATGGCACTAGCACCAAAACAGGCACATAGATCAATGGAACAGCATAGAGATTCCAGAAATAAACACATGTTTACATGTGTTTTTGAAAAATTTTTCAAAGAAAGGTCATTTCCTATAGTCTTGCAAGTGTGCACACAGCAAAATATGACTGTATAATCAACCTCATACTGCTACACTGGTAGTTAAGAATTTTGCCCATTTTTGTGGATCAAGCTATGAAAAAACTACTTGAACTCTACTGACCTATTGGGCTTTGAGAATTATAGCTCTGAATAATTAACTTTATTTATTTATTTTTATTGTTGTTCAAGTACCATTGTCTCCATTTTCCCTCCACCACTTTCCCCCACACCACCCACCCGCATTTCCTACCCTCAATCTTTCCCCCCTTTGACTTTGTCCATGGGTCCTTATACATTGAATAATTAACTTTATTCTCTTCTTTTCTGAAGGAAAAAAAAAAGGACATTCCTGGACAAGATATAGAAGGAAATGGCAGAGAAACATACATCAAACAGGTAAGCAGGCAAAGTGAAGCAGTCACACCTTCGGACTTTAGGACGGCGCTGCTTCTTGTGGCCTGCAGTGACCTGTGGGCCCTGACAGTTTCCCCACTGCTGTGTCAGGTAGAACCCAGGCTAAGATGCTGGAATGGAGAGGCCTGAAAATGCAGTGGCTTCAACAAAATGGTTTATGTCTCATACATAATCATCTGGAGCTAAATGATCCAGGCTAAAAGGGAGACACTGCCATCCTCAGTGCATGGCTTCTTTACTGGGCCAAGAATTCTTATTGATTAAGTTAGGAAGATGTTCCAAAGAAGGCACATGAAGAAAGCAGACTGCATGGGTGCATGTGGTAAAAATATATATGTATAAACACATATATTTGTGCAAATATGTTTTTATATAAGTAAATGTTTGTTTACACATATTTACCTATCTCTCTGTATAGAGTAATATAGATATGGATATATAGAAAAATTAATGGCAGTCATCCATAAAAATATATGCAGTGGTTGTATTTGGTCATTGGTGATGTTTCTATTTTTATTTGTGTTTTGTAGGTCTATGTGCACTTATTAAAAATAGTAAACACATTCAACTTTTGTAATAAAAATATTATTTAAATACTAACATGCAAAGAGAAAAACCTAGGAGGATACATATGATCAAGTTATTTGTGGATATATATATATATATATATATATATATATATAGTCAGACTGCTGACATTTGGTTAATTTCAGTAGTGATTTAAATAATTCTTCTTTCTGAAACAATGAGGGTGGACGTGTCTTTCAGAAGTGCCACATCTCACCTTTCACAATGCCAGCATTTTACGAGACTTTATTTATCCTTGGGTTTCATCACAATCTGAAGGGTGGCTGTCTTCAGTGACCACTGGGCCACCTGAAGGGCATTCGGGATGGCCTTCTGACTCGGACAGTGCTGGAGGGCTGCAAACTGAGAAGTCCAGGAGAATTCCTTTTTTCAACCAAATGGGAAAGATTGTACGACTATTGTGAAGTCTCACAATTTCGGCCCAGATTGTGCCAAGGGTCTGATTGTTGGGTCTGTTACCGCATGTGTTCCAAGCATTGCACATGAGGACCAGGGTTTTGTGTTTGTGTCTGAAAATTTGGACCTCTTAGCCATGCTTGTCTGGGGCATCTCTCACTGGAGGATGTTGTGGATCTTGGATAAACATCTCCTGAAGAATTTTGTCCCTGGAATAATAGAATCCTTTAAAAGCTTTCCCCTATATCCTTCAGGCTATGTGCATGATATTATTAGTTTTTGATTAGATGAGAAGAAAGTCTTTGATGAACTAGAGTTTCACACTGTGGCCCGAGCAGTAGCCCGGGTCACTGTCTTATCCATACAATTCCTTAGTCGTTTTCAGCATCCTGAGACTGAATAGGTCAGTCTCTGCCATAGACTGACCTACAAGACCTGTGATAAGGCCCTTTCCCAGCAGCAGGTAGCATCAGTGCAGTCCCAGTTTAGGAGAGATTCAACAACGACTACATGTGACACCTTGGGAGTTTAGTAAATTCGTTTCTGCAGTGTGATCCTCATGAGTATGGGATGGGAAAAAAAACAGCTGTAACCGGGAGTCCTTTCTGGACTTTTTTTTGGGTAAAATCTTTTACCTCGTGACTCTAAAAATACCTGTGTCTTGATCACTTAAACTTATAAACTATAATGTGATTGGTGACCTATGGAGTTGTACAGTACTTTGATCCTGAGTAATGACTACAAAAACAAACAAATAAAGTGTCATCATGTACTATAGATGCTCTATTGCTAAAGAGGTGATACAACTTGAGTGTCTTATCAAATGTACATATTAGGCTATCCAGAAAAAATCCAGCCATTGTTACTATAACAAGAATGATTTGCATGACATCAATGTAACCTGGCAGGTAAGGAGAGTGGACTGAGATGCACACACGTGAACAATGATGACTTCACTGTACTAGTCAGCAGGGGCAGTAGACACAGTTGAGTGAGCATGTGTACTGTGTGGCTGTCGTATTCCAAATGACTGAACGAGTAGAGCAACGAATCTGCATCAGATTTTGTGTTAAGCTTGAACATTCCTCCACGGAAACTATTCAGATGTTTCAGAGAGCCACAGCTATAGGCAATTGGTGATCAGCAGCTTCATCATGACTGCGCTGCTGCTAATGCATAACATCTCATGCAGAGTATTTTTGGTGAAACATCAAGTCACCCAGGTAACTCAGCCCCTCTATAGCCCAAAGTTGGTGCCCTGTGAATTCTAACTTTACTCAAAACTGAAATCATCTTTGAAAGGGAAGACATTTCAGACCATCAATGAGATCCAGAAAAATATGATCGGGCAGCTGATGGAGACTGGAAGAACTGTGTGAGATCTCAAGGTGCCTACTTTGAAGGGGACTGAGGTGTCAATGTCCTATGTACAATGTTTCTTGTATCTTGTATCTTTAATAAATATCTCTATTTTTCATAAAAAATGACACATTTGAGTGATAACAAACATTGAGATGCATAGTCATAGCCAATTAACTTACAAATAGAATATTCTCTGCTGCAATGTCTATCAAGCCAATCCTTAGTTACTA